>VWPV01030331.1:0-28851 GCA_013389885.1 Geococcyx californianus | reverse complement strand
GACCACCCTTTCAGTGAATAAATGTGTTAGGCTGCTTTGCACCGGCATCCTAAGGATGCCTGCAGAACTCTTGGATAGAAAAGCACAAATTAGCCTTTGTTCCCTAGCAGGTGGGGGGTACGAGGGCAAGATCTTCACCTAAGTGGCAAACTGAGAGATCTCTTTGCATTGGCACCAGCACACGTTGGGTAGGCTGTGATGGGAACTGCTCTTCCAAAGCTAAAACTAGGCGGATAAGTGGAGGGTTTGTAACTTTTACGGGGGGGCCAGCTTGCCCAGGTGTGTGTGGGCAGGAGCCAGCTGGGGTGAATCGATCACACCTGGCTGCCTGGCCGGCCCTGCGCTGCGGGCTCACCTCCCACTCTTGCTCGGCAGCCGGCAGGAGGGTTGAGTTGTGCCAAACTGAGCCAGAAGACGTGAGCTGAACCGACTCGAGCCAAACTGAGCCATGCTAGAGGAGGTGGGCTGAGCCGAGCCATGGGAGGTGGACTGGGCTGAGCTGGGCTACGCCGTGCCGGAGAAGCTGGGTTGAGCCATCCCAGAGGAGATGGGCTGGGCTAAGCCGAGCCGAGCCGTGCCAGTGGAGGTGGGCTGTGCCATCCCAGAGGAGGTGGGCTGGGCCGGACCGAGCCAGAGGAGGTGGGCAGGCGGCGCTGCTCCTCCTCCTCGTTCCCCGCCGTTGCATCTCCTCCCCGCGGCGCCGGGCGCTGCAGCGGCCGCCCCGCACCGGCTCCCCGCGCCTACCATGGCTGTGAGCGCCGGGCCCCGCGCCCCGAGGCCCCCTCCCCTCCTTCTTCTGCTCTTCCTGCTGCTGGGTGAGTGCGGGGCCAGCGTGCCCCCGGAGCCCCCGCCACCGCCGAGCCCCGAGCCCGAGCCGCAGCCGCTGCCCGAGTCGGCTCTGCAGAAGCCCACGGTGCTCGTGGCCATCCTCGCCCGCAACGCGGAGCGCGCGCTGCCCCACAGCCTCGGCTGCATCGAGAGGCTGCGCTACCCCAAGGAGAGGATCGCCCTCTGGTACGGGGAGAGGGCTTGGGGCGGGGGGGGGGAGGGCGTGATGGAGGGTTGCGGGATGCCCGGTAAGGATAAGGTGAGATTTGGGGGGACCTGGCCCCGTGGCCGTGCCCGGGAAAGGGGGGTGTCCCGCTCCTCCGGAGCCCGCTCTGTGGCGGGAACGGAGACCGAACGGTACCGAGGGTCGGGGCTCCCCCCTCCTCTCCGCGCCCCGCAGGCACCGCGTGTCGGGCCCCCCGTGCCCTCTCCCTGCAAGGGCTGCAGCTCGGGACTCCCCTGTCCCTCCCGTCTCTCCGCAGGCACCGCGGGCCGGGCCCCCTGCCCGGAGGGAGCGCGGTTCCCTCCCTGGGCGGTGAGTCCCGGCCTGTGCCAGGGCTGGGGAGATGCTGGTGGGCACTGAAAAGCAGCATTGTTGGAAGGCTGCGGCTGGAGACATGGGATGTGTTCAGGGATCACAGCGTGGGAGCGGCTGCAGCGCTCAGGGAGTGTGTCGGGATTCAGACCCATGTGGGAACTGGTCAATCTGCTTTGATTCGTAAGGATGGAAAGAAAAAATCTTTCCCCCTCAACCTGGCATAAAATGTTGGGAGGAATGGGAACTACTTGAAAAAACCCACACCGCGTTTTATTTTGGATTTGAACAGGCTGCCCAGGGAGGTGGTGGAGTCACCATCCCTGGAGGTGTTTAAAAGATGGGCAGATATATTTCTTAGGGACAGGGTTTAGTAGGGAGACAGGTACAGTTGGATGTGGTGATCTCAGAGGTCTCTTCCAGCCTTATGGTTCTATGATTGTGTAAAGCAAGTGATGAGAGAGAGCCTGATGCAAAGTTCTCCCAACCCGTGGGGAGAGTCCTGTTAACTGGAAAACTCAATAAAGTGAAGGTTTGCTTGTTATAAAGGGGTATGGGGAGGACCCCTCCCCAGTCACAGCACTGGTACTGTCGCATTGTTGTTAAATGTCCCTGCATTCCCACGTTCCTTGTGGAACATGGCTGTTACTTGCTTCCAGCTGCTCTGTCCATCCTTGTGTCAGAGACTGCTCGTGGGCACAGGCCAAGTCATCCCAAGATTGTACTAACGATTTAATGGTGGGAATTTGTGCACTCAGGTCTTTGTCCTGGCCCTGCTCAGCTTGCTGGGGTGGGTCTTGGCCATAGGCAGGCTGTCTGTGAGCCTTTGGTCACCGAGGTGGGAACAGCAAAGACTCCCCACCTCAGCAGCAGAACCCAACTTTCCTCTCTGCTCTTCAGGACAGTGATTTTGTAGCTGTGAAAGGGTCGTGCTGGAGATAACAGTTGTCTCTTCTTGCGAAGGAGGAAGGGGTTACAGCCCTCCCATCAGGTGCTTGTGGAAAGCCTAGACAGCATTTGGCTCGGAAACACGTAATATTGTGAGGAATGGGCTAATGCCCAGCAACAGTAGAGAGCCTTAAAACCTGGCTACTGGATATAAGTCAACCTGTGTTTTAGATTTCCTCACGCACTTCTTCGTGGCTGTGCTTTTTTTGCTGGGATGGGCTGAGCTCTTCATAGGGTTGTGTTACTGACATCTCACTGTGCACACAGCTGAGCCGAGTTAGGAGACTTGGCTGTGTTAGGAAGGCTTGCTGCATTGTTTGCGTTGGTGCTGGAGAACTGCAAAGAGGGAAAAATACTTTGCTTTATCTTGGACAAAGATGACCCAGATGTTAGGTACTCAGCATGCCCCGACCCTCTTGGAAGTGGTTTGGGGTGGTTTTTCTTGCTTTGAATGTCAGCAATGCTGACTCTGTTTATTTGGAATCCATCGTGTTATAGGTGAGCAGTGTTTGTTGGTCAAACAGGTTCATCGTGGCTGTAGTGGGCAAAGTAAAAGCATGCGTATTCAGCAGTTTTCCTTACTCTTGTGTTTCATCTTTAAATACCTGCTAGTTCATAGCTGTGGGCCATTTGCACTCTTCTCTTTTACTAACCTGGGGATCAAGTACCTGCATAAATGAGTTGGTGCTTGGAAGGAATAATTAGGTTCTTTTGTGCTTGAAAACCTGTGCCTGCTTTAGCAGATTAGAGTAGGCTTATATTTCAGCAGTGATAACATGAACCACAGGTGAGATTGGTGGAAAGCTGGAATAAATCCCAGATGAGGGATCAGTGGGTATAATGTGACTTTGGCTCCAGTGAGTGAACAGATTCAACTTAAAAGAACTATTGTAGCTGAAAATAGAAGCTGATTAGATCAGGAGAATAATTAACTTTAGTAATTATATATTATTAGTCTAAAACTAGCAGATGATACTCTTATTTGAGCATTGTCTTGTCCTTCTACGGTTTACTCTTTAAATGTGAAAAATTCAATGCAGAGGAGAATTTCTGGTAGGGTGCAGGGATCATTTGAAACTTTGATGGGTGTTATTACTCACTGGGAAGTGTTGGCTTTCAAATGCACTGCGTTTTCTGTCCTTGTTTCCATTTGTGCCAGGAGATTGCTTTAATCTTCATGGTCAGTCCTAATCACTTAGGAATGCTGAAGTTCCAGTCTGCTGGCTCTTGCTTCTGTCCACTGGCGGTTTGCATCTATTTAAAACTTGCTCACCTGTGCTGTGACTTCCACATGACAGCACTAAAACTTAAGTTTTGGAAGCAAAATAGACTTTTCACTTATTGAAACTTGTGGAATTTGGTTTCCAATTCGTATGTGTAGATGCTTAAAATTTATTTATTATATAGCTTTAATAATATAGTCATAGACTAAGTGGGGCTGAGTGAGACAGGACTCGTACAGCACTGGGGCTGTGATGAAGGTGATGATCCTGTTGTACAAGAGGTTGCATAGCCTTTCTTCCAAAGAACTTGAATTAAATAAAAATAACATAAAAATAAAAATAACAAAAATAACAAATGGGAGTAAACCCCTTCCATTTCCTAGCTGGGGAAACTGGGGAAGAAAGGCCCACAAGATTCTTGAATGTATTAAGACCAGAGTCGGTTTCTTGATTTTTTTTTTTTTTTTTTTTTTTTTTTCTCTCTCTTACTGAGGTCTCTTTTATTCTAAAGTGTGGTAAATTTATGTATGGAATGGAAAACCAGGGAAGGCTAAAGAAATGATCCCATCCTAATATCTGCAATAATCTCTTTTTTGGCCTTTAGGTCTGTCTCCCTCATCTAAGGCTTGGCAAACTTAAGCGAATGACATCATAAAATTGTTCAGTAAGAACATTTGAAGGGAAGCTGAAAATTGCTGCTGTGCCTCACTGAGGTCTGCATGGCAAGACTCAAACTGCTCTGCAGCTAAAAACTTTGCAGTTCTGCAGAGAAATGTTAGAAGATGCACCAGCTGTGTGATGGCAGTTTGCTGGGTAGGGGTAGTTTCTTTTTCTCCTGCTGTGCTTTCAAATTGCTGTATTCTGATGATGCCTTTTGGATTTCATCGAAGAGCATCTTGCCCCGCTCTTTATATTGGGGAAAACTGGTTTTCAGGATTTTTAAATATGTACAAAGTAGGCGTGAAGAAACTTCAGGGGGTTCATTCCTGCCCAGGGCAGGATCCCACTTCATCCCTGGCTTGTCTTTCACCCTGGATTCCTCATCCAGTCAAGGCTGCAGACTGTCAAGGTTATGTGCGGTCAGGTCTTCCAAAGCCTGTTCCAGTGGGGGGGGGTGGAATGGAAGGCAGCTGTGGGAGTGTGTTAAAGGACCAGCTGCAACCAATATTGGCTGTAAAGTGATTGAGTTAATTTGTCCCTTAAAAAAATAAAAGGCAATTTCACTTCTACATTCCTGGCATACAAACTGTTTCAGCTCCTTGACTAAATGGTGGTAAATCTGGAAGCAGGGACCGGTTAGGTCAGATCCAGGGGAAACCTGCCCAGTTCCTGATGTCATCTGCCTCTTCCACAGTGCTTCTCCAAATGGAGCATCCCAAGAGTAATGCGTGGATATCCTAGAACATCTAAGACACTGAAGATTGTCTTGTCCCAGCCTCCGCTCAGAAGTGGCTCTGCTGGGGCAGGCTGCACATTGCAGTTCAAGGTTTGAATATCTTTGAGGATGGGGACTCCACAATCTTCAGGCAACTCGTTCCAGTGTGATAGTCAGGGGCAGGGAGTGTCATGGGTAGTGATATCGGCTGAGGGTGAGTCTAGCAGGTGGCAGAATTTTGGGATAAAGCAAAACTTGCATCAGGACATTTCATGTGAGGTATCACAACATCTGGGAATGAAAGCCTTCACGTACTGGGTCAGGATTCTCTAAAATTAGATCCCTGGTACACATGGTGTGCAGAAGTTTGGGAGCTGCCCTTCGCCAGTGCTCCCTGTCATTCTGTGCTCCTGAGGGACTCCTTGAAAGACCATATGGGCTAAAGGGTACAGATAGGACCGAGATGATGAGGGGTGCATCTGTCAGAACTTGGAATTTCCTTCCTGTGGGATGATGTCTCAGACTTAATATTATTTCAATATATTAGTGCGCATCTCATTTCCTTTAGTGAAGCGTAGTGTACATTGATGATGCTCATTGCCAAGGGTGGATTAGAGCTAAATGGGGCCCATATGCATCAAAATTCCAGGCTAAAGAAGATAGGAATAAAAAAATTGTTAGCATTCCCTACAATCTGGATTTTTGGCCATCTTCTGCCAAAATGGCCAGCTCCTTCGAAAAGGCACAGGACACTGCTGTTAGGCTCATCAGTAAAGAAAAAAGTACTTTCTAAAATAAAAACATAATGGAACTGTGCCATTTCATTGCTTCAGTGCCTGAATCCAGTTTTGAAACATAGAAATGCTTGGTTTGGTTATGGTGTGTGTGTGCACACACGTGTCTGTCAATTTGTATAAGGTCTGGTGGCCTTGGATCAGGGTGTTTTTGTTACTGTAGAATGACTTCCGTTTTCTTCCTGGAAAGTTAACTTGGGGACCTAGTAAATATGTGGTGATTTTAAACTTTCCCCAGCTGACTCTAGAACTGATATATGCTTAAAATGGAGTTTAGCCACCAAAGAACCCCTTTGGTTGTGATACTGTTTTATAATGTAGTGTGTTGAGCCTCTTCTTGACAGGTCTGGCACTGCTAAATAAATGGCTTCATTTTGTACCAGAAACTCAATGAAGAGTTGCACTGCAGAGGACTGGAATCGTGTTCATGCAGTATTTCATCTGTTCTTTGGGAGACGTGATGGCTTATTTGAGATAGCCATAGGACATACTGGGAAATGGGACCTCCTTATTCAGGAGTGGAGGCTGATCTATCTCACTAATTACATAGTAAATACGTTTTCCTCACTAATACATAACTACACCATTAGGTGAAAAATTGTAGGGATGAGAATATGTTTTTGCCAAAGTCTGTCCTTGCTCCCTTTCTGGGGACTCTTAAAACATTAGCAGTGCTGGAGCTGTCAGCTTCGGTGTTATCCCTGCTGCACGTAAGGTTGTGGATGTGAACAGGTTTTGAACTGTTGCCCTTCCATTCTGTCTATATACGCTCATAGGAACCACACACCTGTTGTAGGCATAAACAGATCTTGAGCTGGACCAGAAGATGCATGAAGTTTGAGGTTGTCCCCTCTGGGGTTTATGAGGATTTAAATCCATAGAATCAAACAATCGTAGAATTGCTTGGTTGGAAAAGACCTTTGAGATCATTGAGTGCAGCCATACCTGTCCGCTACTGAACCAGATCCCTGAGCACCTCATCTGCCTGTTTTTTAAGCACCTGCAGGGATGGGGACTCCACTACCCCCGGGCAACCTCTACCAGGGCCTGACAACCCTTTCAGTGAAGAAATTTGTCCTAATCTCTAGTTTGAACCTGCCCTGGTGCATCTTAAAGCCATTTCCTCTCATCCTGTCACCTGTTATGTGGGGGAAGAGATCAAGGCTCACCTTGCTACAACCTCCTTTCAGGGAGTTGTAGACAGTGATGAGGGGTTNCCTAAGCCTGTAATGCTGCACAGGCTCGTGCTGCAACAGAAGATAGTGGGAGTCCGTGTAAACTACAGTGCTACAGTAGGGCTCATATAAGCTCTTCTGCACAAGTTTTCAGCTCTAATAGAGATTGATTTTTATGTATTAAGATTTCTTTTCCTGTGAGGAGGAACAATACGGTTTTATACAGAGTACAGGCTTCCCTGGATTCTAAAAGAATATTTTGCTAGTTTTTGCTCTTTGGTCCCTCTGCAGAGGGAAAGTTGTGTGGCTGCAGCCTGGTTGGGATTTTGCCCAGTGGCAAAAACTAGGTTGCATCAACTGTGAGGTGTTGGTTTATATCCTGAAGCTGATAACAGGTGGTTATCTCTGCAGTTAGCAGATCAGAATCTTGGGTTTGCTTCTTGCTCAACAGCTGCTCTTAAAATGGGAACTACATCATGCCTTTGGTGTTAGAACAGGAATTTGAGCCTGTAGGATTTTCAGTCATTCTTGTCCTTACGAGGTACGTAGCAAAATTGGAGGAAGGGGGTGTTTTCCAGTGTTCATCTTTTGAACTGTTAATTGTGATGTGGAAGTTGTGTTAAACTGCCAAATGTAAATGCTTTTGGTTTGGGTTTCTTTTTTTTCCCTCCCTGTTTATTGGTTTGAATCCGTGAATATTCCCTGCCAGACTTGGGCCAAGTGAACTTAAGCAAGTTCTTCTCAGGTTGATGTACAGCTGTGTCGTTAGACAGGGAAAAGCCATCTTGTGGCAAGTCCTAGAAAGAGGTAAATTAGGAAGCGTGAGCTTTAGACAACCAGGAAAAGCTATGGGAACCTTTTCTGCTCCTGTAGTTTATGTCTAGGAGGCAGGGCAGAGGGGAATGTGCCCTGTAAGGTTTTGCAGTAAGACTCTTCTCTCATTTAATCATCAGCACTTGGCAGTTTATGTGGGGATGCAGGGATATTACATCATCTTTGCATCGAAAAAATAAACTGACATGTTTAAGTGAGATTAAAAACTCACTGGAAAGGAGCCCCTGTGGTTTAATGTTTGCTGCAGGGAGGAGGGCAGGTGTGTAGCCTTGACCTTGGCTGCACTGCCTCTGCCTGGGGCCGCTGCGTGCTGCAGCGTGCTTCTCTTCTTGCTGCATGCCGGCAGGCAAGTGACTTTTTGGGGGAGTTATGTTTCCCAGCTGCAGCTCTGTGTGAGAAGATAAATAGATGCTGCAATAGCGACACAGCCCGTGGAGAGGAGTGCTGGAGGGCAGGCTGCTGCACTGATGTCGGGATGTCCCACGGTGCCTGTTTCCAGTGCTGCCTTGGGTGTGAAATCCCAGGATCATGACATTTAGCTGCAGATTTGCTACTCAGTGGAGTTTCAGTGCTGGCCTGCATGTCAATGCTATTAACTCCCCTCGAGGTTTTTTGAGGGGTGTATTTTTGCTCTTGAAAATTCTTCATGATTAGTGGCCGTTCTCGCAGTCTCACCAGAATTTGGCATTAACACCGTAACCCTTACAGGCAGTGACAGAAAAGATTTAAAGCTATGTGTACAAGTCACTACACTAGAATAGCAAGAATCCTAACAAAAAAGACATATTGAAAGATGAAAAGTCAGGGTGGGCACTGTATGAGTATGGCAAAGGGCTTTTTTTATTATTTTGGAAAACAAGAAGCCATGCTATTTCTTATTTCTGCTAATGGAGGGGTTAAAAAGAATGCTCGTGTCTTCAGGAATTGATTGTGGTTTATTTCTCCTGATTCTTGTTTAGAATTGGCTGGAATTACTGGCAAGGATTGGGAAGGTGGGGTAGAAGTGCCTGGTTTATTACTGGATTCAACAAGACTGAGTTTAATACTACTATATTATTGATGTAATATCATGTTGATATTGGCCTCACCTGGGGAAGGTGTGCTTTTCTTCAAGTGCTGAGTAGCTGGGTGGAAGAGCAGTGGGAGGAGATGAACTGGCTGTTGGAGAGGGTGAATGGGAGACCCTCTGGAACAAAGATCCTGAAACCCACATTGCAAAGAAAGAGGAAGTGGCTGGAGATTCCTTGAAGGAGCTCACAAGAAAGGAGAGGCTGGAAACTGCACTCTGGCAACACAAGAGGCTCCTTCTCGGTGATTCTGCAATTGCAGAATGGGTGTGAGACTTGGAGGATGGATGAGGAGGATGGTGTCCAATCAGGGATAGCTGAACCTCAGTCAGGTGTCTGCATGAAGGAAAACAAGAGTGCTAGTTACCAGAAGCCATCTCCTGTGAAGGATGAGCACACCTACCTGCCGGCCTTGTTGTCCTGGGATGTTGCAGGGAGATTGCTGAAGCTTCTCCAGCTTTCTGGCTGCTGGACTCTGCCACGATGATCCCGAGTCCTCAATGTAACAGCAGTACCACGAAAGGGGGACCAATTTTCCGTAATCCTTTCTGTGAGAGGAGAGGTAATTTTACTTACGTACACCCCCCTGTGGTGCACACGCACAGGGCACCTGTTTTTGACCTGTGTGATTCTGTGACATTGACTGGAACCAAGGTTATGGTTACTGGTAAAGGCTGAAGTTTGGGATTTTGGGTAGCACACTTTGTTTTCAGGTTCTGTGCAGGGCCCGCAGGTTTGAGGAGGAAGCAGTTGCCATTTGGGGATGGTTCCTTATGTTCTGCTTGACTTCAGAGATTGCTCTGCTGAGTGCAAGTAGGATTATGAGGAGGTCAGGTCGTTAGGTGCTTGGACAATGCAGTGTTTCAAGGCTGTTGAATTCAATAAAGCCTGCAGACTTGGAGAGGAGATTGTGGTCAGCAGCAGGAGGGCAACACCTTGTATTGTTCTTTGTCAGCTTATCCATTATTTCTCATTATGACTGGGAAACGTAGCAGTTCCGGCATTCCCAGCACACCGCTGGATTCTTTGGCTTCTCTAGAGTTGAGAGGGTTGTTGTCCAGGGGATACCAAGGCATTGTGCCTTTCTTTTACAGATTGGAGAGTTTCTGTGTCTAGAATACACGTGTTACAAACTCAAACCAAATCCGTGTTCAAGAATCCCATCTTGCTACTGGATTTTCCAAGCAATAATGTTTCTACTTGTTTAGTCCTGCGTTTGTCACTGTGCTGTGTTATTTTTTGAATAGGTTTTCTAGTTACAGTTGAGGCCAGCGTTCAAGACAACTGCAGGTCCTGTAAAACCCAGCAGTAGGAGACGGGAAGAGAAGGTTGGTGTCAGTGGGCGGCTGACAGTGACTGTGTTGGTAGAAGGGAATTCCTTTTGTTTTCTCTTGCTGTGTGAAACAGGTTGGGTGAGAGGTAGGTCTGGAGAGTTCAAGCTGCTGTATATTGAAATATGAGCCGATCGTTTGGGTCTTGGAGGTTTAGCAAGAGGCCTGTTGCTGATAGGAGCCAAGTGCTGTGTGCTCTTTTGTGCTGTTGGTGTCTGTGTATCCACCTGTAATCTGGTTTAGGGGCAAAGATGGATGGTGCAAAAGCTCCAGGCTTTAGTGCTCTGTATTGCTGACAATGAGGCCAGGGGTTGGTATGGGCTTAGGTCTGATCTTCTCTTCACAAAATTAGACTTGAAATTTCCTTGGGCTTGAACGGGCAGTCGGTAGCGATTAGGAGGAGGCACCAGGATAACCAGTTCTTGTGACCAAGCAAGGAACAACAGAGCAGCAGACTAGCACTATACTCATTTTTCCCAGTCTTATGCTGTAAGATTTACTTGACTCACTCACATAAATCAGTTTCTGGATGCTGCTGGTGTTTGCTCCAAATGATACTTGCTCCTTCAGTAGGAAGTTCTGGATGGAGTTTCCATTTAGCTGTCTCTGAGATGATTGGCTCCAGGGTGTTGGAGGAGCCTACCCAGACTCTTCTAAATAGGTTAGCAGAGAATAATAATTGCTTTTGGGTCGTTTGCCTCCACAAATATTTTTTTCCTCAGGCTTTGGCTGTCAGAGACTTTGGTTTCACTCATTTTTCAAAACACTAATGTGAAATAAGTTCAGTGTGTGTGACTGGAATATGAAAATGTCACTGATGCTAAATACCTTCTCTTAATTTATGATTTATTTTGGTTTTGCTTAAAGTAGAATTTAAATGCAAACTGTCGTTTTTAAGCCATGGTGTGGGTTTGGGATAGATATTTTATCGCTCCTAGCACACGCTCACTTCCCCCCCCACTTTATTTCTCACACAAACAAGTTGTTTCTTCCACACAAAGTCTTGTCAATGAGTTGTTGTTTCAGACTAATGAGCTCATAGCTGTCTGCTGGCAGAACTCTGCTCTGACTTCATACAAACTAAGGCTCCTGCCAGGGTATTTTGCCTAATACCTGAGCCTTGAAGGAAGCTCTGTTTTACAGAACAAGAATCAAACTGCTATCAGCAGCATTTCCAGTGGTTTTGACCACAAGCATCACATCTGGCATTTTGGACCAACTGTTTTAATATATGTGATGCAAATTTAAGAGGGAAGGAATGTGTGTCCAGAGCTAGACTGGGGCTATGGAAAACAGTAATTTCTTTTCCATGTTCAACAAATTTCAAAGCCTGTGCAGTGGTGTTGGGTGACCCTGCTACCAGTGGAGAGCTTGAGTCGTCTTTGGGTCTGCTATATTGTCTGCTGCAGGGTGGAGCATTTCTTGCTGCCTACTGGTTACAGCCTGCATCACAAAGAATAACAAGCATAAATTCAGCCTAACGCTGAGGAGAAACGTGGCCCAAGTCCCTCTCAATTATTTTTACCTCTGCAGCAGAGCTGCCCAGGGAGGTGGTGGAGTCACCGTCCCTGCAGGTGTTTAAGAGGAGTTTAGGTGAGGCTCTTAGTGTCAGGGTTTAGATGATGAGTAAGTGTTGGTGTTGGGTCATAGGTTGGACTCAATGACTTCAAAGGTCTTTTCCAGCCTTGTGATGCTGTGATCTCGAAGCGAGAGTGATTGTGTGTTACATCTAGCAGCAGTAATCACCTACCTGACAGATCTGACCGGCTCCTGTTGCTGCAGAATGCGTGGCCAGATTGATTGCTGCATGTGTGCTTTTGAGACAGCCCACACATAAACAAAAATGTCTGGTTAAAACAGTTTGGACACTTAGCTAGACCAAACCTCCAGCCTTTTCTGCTATGAGGATGTGTTTCTAGGTTTACTGAACTGGTTCCAGGTCTCTTGAACTGTCAAGGCAGATGGAGCTATAGACCTGTGCTAACTCTGGCATGGAATTCACAAATATACTTGGAAAAAAACAACGAGCCAAACCCCAGATTTTGGCTTGTTAGATCTTGTATCGGGTTACATAATCAGAATAGGTTAATGAAACACTTTGAAACAGAAGTCCTACCCACCTGTTACAGGTCAGAAAGAGGTTATGCTGGAATGGTCGTGTGAGGTGTCTGCTGCCCCTCTTGGGGTTTGGGTTTGGAGCCTGAGAAACCAGAGCTGCTTGCTGGAAACACCCTCAGCAGCCACACTGGCTCTGAGCCCCTGTGTTACCTGCTCTGCCAGTTGTCCCAGGCAATACCTGAGAAACCTGCAAGGGTTTGAGAGAGCAGAATGGTTTCTCGAATGAGATGGAACTAGTCTCTCTGTTTTTCCATGAGGAAATTACCCAATTACCTTTATTTCTGAAATCCCTCTAGTGGCCAGTTTCTTATGGGACACTTTGGCTGTCGCGTTGGAGCTGATCTTGAGCATCAGTTGCTGCTGCTGTATGGATTTCAGGTGAAACTCTTGATAGATTATTTGAAAGGCTTTTGAAAAAGGGCCAGAGAAAATTTCAGATGAAAACAAGAAAAAAAAAAAAGAGAGGCTGTGTTTTTTGAGTGGCAAGCAGATGATGAAACATCTTCGACATACTTGATGGGGATGTTAAGTGTTGCTTTGTCCTTGGTGCGCAGTAGGTCAGATTAAACGGTTTAGTGGGCACTTTTGAACAGAACTTTTAAGAAATTTTAAGAGTTCAGCCAATAAATTAAAATAAGCAATTAGATTTCGATTTGTCTCCTTATACATCACATCTCTGTGTAAACCCCAAAGTTTCTAAAGACAGCCTGTGTTACTTGACATGAAGTGGATGTTATTTTATGATAACGTCCGACAGCTTGGTTTATTTATCTACAATTCCCTGCTGTAGCCCTGGCATCATGGTTAGGACAGTATTCATCACTGACAGAACGAGTGCCTGGCATCGGTTTCCTGCGTGCTCAGCCGAGGGGCTGTGGATTCCTTGAACCTAGACTGTCGCTTTCTTTGCTCTTTCATCCCTGCCACAGCAGTGTGTCTGATGGGTTTATCAGGTATTCAAAAAATGCACTTTTCCAGCCCTTGAACTTGCTTCAAAGCCCTGGGGAGCTCAGATGGCCAGGCCCAGGAACGCTGCTGGCCAAGTGCTGCGGTGCGTGCGAGGGCTATTTGGGTCAGTGCGTGTCCCTGCTGGCACAGGCACGTCTTGTCCCCGCAGATGTGTGCGAGAGGCTCTCTGCTGTTGTTAGAAAGCACTTCATCTTGGGCACTTTATCCACTAGAAACAGCTCTATCTAGACTATGAATCTTTCCCATTGGAGGTGGCGAAGTTGTGAACCACGTTCTGCAAAATGAAGACAAATTTTATGGGGCTTCCACTTGCCCAGTGCATTTACTAGGAAGTTGCTACTGAGATTAAATAAGTGCTTGTTTCCTCTCTTTATCTACATCCAAGCAATGAAGGGGATGGAACCTTAAGTAGTTAAAACAGATAGTGCACTTGCATTCTTCTCCACATGCAGATACTGCAGTTGTTCAAATCCCTGAAGCTTGCCCCTCTCAGTGATGATTCCTGGCACCCACACAAAGAGGACAGACCAGCAGAAGTGAAAATTGCAATGTTGGAACAGGGTTGTGTAGTGTAACAAAAGCAATTCCATACTTTATTTAAAAGTCACTTAGTTTCCATGATGCCCTTTCCTCTGTTGGAGGTGAGGAATGCACAGCATTACTTCTAGAAGGCTGCAGAGCTACTAAGGGAATCTTAGAATCCCAGAATGGTTTGAGTTGGAAGGGACCTTAAAGCCCATCCAGTTTCAACCACCTTCCACTGGATCAAGTTGCTCAAAGCTCCATCCAGCCTGGTTTTGAACACCTCCAGGGATGGGGCAGCCATGACTATTGGCTTCCAATATTTGAGAAATGTTGAGAACTCACTTTTTCCTTCTTTTCTCTTTAGAATTAAGTCAACCATCAGCACAGCACCAGGTTTCCATCAGTTTGAGTCCAGAGTCAGTCTTTTCCAAGCAAAAAATGCATTCTGACTCTGGCATCTGTAGCATCACGTGTGTACACGCAGTAGCTGTGTGTCCTGTACATGGGTGCTTGTGCCTCCCTCCGTAGGAGGAGCCATGTGGGTTCTCCTAAATGTAATTGAAACACAAGATCACCAATGAAAGAGATTCAGACCCACAAATTTTAGCTAGCCCAAAGCGTTTGGAATTTAAAAGTAGAAGAGCTCTAAGATATGGCTAGTGGATCTAAGTCAGCCTGGTTTTTAGCTCGTGTTCTCCTCTTGTGCTCTTTAGGTGGCCGTGCTTGGTGTGTTTCCTGGGATGGGCTGAGCTCTTCTATGCTTACCTGTAGCTCTGTTAAGTGGTGAGATTGATGGTACAGTGTGTGTTCAGATGACCATGGTAGTTACCTGTATGAGATGACAGAAAACCAGGATGATTTGCCACCTGGGTGCTGGGGCAGGACAAGCAGAGGTTTGGCAGCCTGGTTTGACAGTGTGCTTGTTGTGACCAGCACACCCTTCAAAACACAAAAAAGACAAATGGCAGTTAATTAACCCACCGAGAATCACAGCCTGCTGTTACCTGCACCCCTTCTGCTTGTGAGGAATCAAAGGAATGATTTGGGAGGCTCAGCAAAGGAAGCATTCGGAGCCAGGAACCCAACAGTTGTGGGCCTTGATTTTGAGACATTTGAACAGCAACGGAGCACTGTGGAGGCTGGACCTGAGCTCCTGCGTAGGGTTGGTTACTTGGTTCTCAAAACTGTGTGCAAAGATTTCTAGCCTGGATTTAGTTTTATTGGGGGTTTTTGTTTGTTGTTTTGGCTTGGAGGGGAGTTGGTTGGTTTGGGGTTTTTTTGTTTGTTTGGTTTTTTTAATCCAGTCTGAGTGTTTCACTGCTTTAAAAAACAAATCTAGAAGCACATCTCCGAAAATCCTGATGTTTGGTTTTTTTTCAGTGGGGAAGGCAAAATACTTGGACAGGGAGAAAGACTTTTTCTTTGAGCTTTTTGTGAATTTCTTAAAAGCAGCACAGAGGAAAAGTTGTTCTTGAGATTGCCGAGGCCGCAGATTTACCACTGGTCTGACAAATACTCGATGAATGTGTTAAGTAAACTGCTCTACAAAAGCTGAGTATCTGCAATTTATTTTGGTGTATATTTTGGAAGGACCGTAGGCTTTTTTTTTATCATTCCCAGCCCTGACACCCACTCCTGTTTTTTGTGACTTGAGAAGATCCATTAACTTCTCTGCTTTTGTTTCCTTCTGTGTGATGTGAAGCGGTAAAGCTCAGAGCTGTGCTTGGGGAGGTTGAGACCTTTTCTGTGGATTTCAGAGGCTTCTTGGCATGCCCTCTAACCCGTCAGATCCTTATTGCCTTGCACCCATAGGCATTTGAGGATAGCACTTAGCCATTCAAAGGGAGAACACTGTAAAACCTGTCTCTGGTTGAAATTCAGAAGATTTAAATTGGTAAATTGACTATTCCAGGCTTGCAAAGTGCTGTTTGTTCCCCCCAGCCTCCCACGTTCAGAACCATCTCAGCAAAGAGAATGTTGTCACCTCTCCAGCTGTTTCTTCATCTGATGGACAAAATTACAGGTGACATCCAGGAAAGCTCTTGATTTCTTATGTAAAGGTTGAATATTCTTTTTCCTGCTCGACTTTAGTGGTTGTTTTTCTGAACTCTTAATTATGTATAAACCATTTTCAACCATTTGCCAGCTAATATGACATAATCCATTTATTTTGAAATGCTGTACCATTCCATGCAATTTGGAGAACCTCTATTTTCCAGTCTAACTGGCTGCCTGGGAGATGTTAGCCCAAAATTATGCAGTCTCAAGTTCTCTGCTGGCTTCAGTGAAGTGTAACTCTAAAATAACTTCCTGATGACTGTAAGGTTTAGCTTAATGTTGGTGAAAGCAAAATTTGTCATCAACTGTTCTTGGCCAAGTGAAACCTTCACCAGTGAAAGCATCGTGAAACCTGCTGTGTTTGTTTACTGCAAGTTGGCAATCAAACAAGAGAAATGTACAGTCTGGTGTCGTTGGATACTGCCTATGATTGATTAAATTCATCTTGTAGGTGTACAGAAATTATGCCTTGGTTGGGCTATTAAACCCTTTGGGGGTTGCTTATTCTGGGAGGGAAGAGCTGGTTGTATCGCCAGCATTGATGCTTCAAGTTTGCCTTTTCTTTATTGTCAATTCCTTGATCCTGGAATATGGGAAGGTTGTTTCCAACTCTTCTTTTTCAAGGGCGCTCTCTGGAGCTTTGGTAATTCCTGAATAGGCCAAAATCTTTTCTTTCTGATCCTGTGACTTACCAGGGTGCTTTAGCCATTAGCTCTTCTGTGTTGTTTTGTCTGTGCTGCGTTGTGGAGTGTTAGTGTGGCAAACTGCATCCGAGTCACAGCCTTGACTGTTCCTTGCATGGTTGGGTGATGGTGGCAGCCAAGTTTGGTGCAGGTGGTGAGGAGGAAGGTCTGCTAACTGTTCAGAAGATAAATACAGAGGGAAAGTGAGGCTCCAGATGTCAAATTGAGCTTAACAGTGCAGTGAAGATGTGATGTGGCAAAGACTCTGAGCTTCTAGGGGTCACTGAAGTGCTTAAAAGCAGAGACTGAATTAATAAAGTCCATGGAGGCAGCAGGAGTAAGTCCCCAAAGCCTGGATGGTGGGTGCAGTGCAGTGTGAGATGCAGGCTTATCCACGTGTCAGTGCTGAATAATTAGAGACTCCCAAACCTTCCCCTTCTCTGCTGGCTGGGTAGTCTTCTCTGCTGTAGAGGTAAAACCTCTGTAACCGGATGCCATTTTGTCATTTGGAGACAGTAACTAAGCAGCTGGAGCCGTGTCAAATGTTGGATTGATTTATTTTTAACTCTCCTGCATCACTTTTTTGGTATGGTTGCTTACGATGTTAATGCAAACTGTAAACTCAGTACGCGTGCCTTGCTGTGGAGACAGATTGTCCTGGCCTGCACCCATTGTGTCCTTTCATTTCCTTTCCATATGGCAAACAGCAGCATCTTGGGGTATATGATCTGTGATCGTTTTTTAGCTGTGTGTTCATGTGGCTTCCAGCAGCAGCGGCTGTTGTAAACACCTTGGATATCTTTGGAAGAATCCATTGGGTGGATTTCGTGCCTCAGTCCTCTCGGGAGCATCTGGTACACAGCTCATTTTTGCTGTTGTGTTTTGAAGTATCTTGGTTTTGGTACTGTGGGTCAGATTGAGACTTGTTGTAGAAAGTGGGAACTCTTTTTTGCTTTGGTGGAGACAGATGTTGGCCCTGCGTCTTCTTGGAGAGCTGTAACATTTCCCTTCAGCTGTGCACCTGAGTGGCTAAGAACGTGTCCCAGCACGTGCCAGTGTTAGATGTTTCTAAACAATGGGGTAAATGATACAAATCCTGTGTCAGCCACGATGTGAGATGGCATCCAAAGCTTTTGTCCTGGCTGTCTCCAATGTTTAGCTGGGACTGTGAGCTCTTTGGTCACATTTTCTCCTCGTTTCCACTAGAGGGTTGCTGTTCGTGCTCTGGGTGCAGGGACTGGCTTGGGGTGCCCAGGGGTGCTGGGACGTGTTGTGAGGAGCCAGGTTGGCCATCTGACAGGTACAGCCTGATGAGGAAGAGACTAGTCTCACCTAATGTGGTGCTCTAGGCAAAGCCTTTAATTGATGTGTCTTCTGGCTATAAAAGTGAGGACAGCAGTTCCCTTGCCTGCAGCCTGAAGACAGATCCATTTTTAAAGGCCATTTCTCCAGAACCATTGGAGTTTATCACTCACCTTAAGGTGAGTCTAAGGCTTGTTTCTTTGTGGTCTGTGGAAGAGGACATACTGTGGCAGCAGGAGGAAGGCCAGATGGTGATGGTCTATGGTGGGGACACTACACGGAGGAGCTTTCTAGACCAGTGCCTCAATCCTTTGTGAAGTACAAGACAAAAATCATGGTAACAGGTCCCTGGTTGACTTTTACTTTCCGTGCCTCCCGGCCTTATTTGAAAAGCAGGTTCTCTGTTACCCCTTTCCATCCCAAAGGATGCTCACTCGCCAGTACAGGGGCTGTAGGAGAACCAGCCAAGAAATTTTATTTCGGTTTCCACTCCTTTGTGTCTGTTGTAAATGTTATAAGCACCTGGGGTTTTATCATCCTTACGTGTGCCTGTAGGTACCCAGTAATTCACAGCCCTCCTGGAAAAGCAGAGGTGTTTGTTTTGCGCCTGTGCCAGGCTTGATTCTGTTATCTTTGTGTAAGTAAGAATAAACTCAAGTTATTGTTAGTATGAAAAGTTCTGTGAGTTCTTAGGTGCACAAATGGCTTGTGCTGAGATTGTGCTGGGGATAACACAGTAAAGTTTTAGATGGGGGCATTGATTCTCATGAGAGCATTGGTACTGATCCTTCCAATGTGAGTGAAAGAGGAATGGTATTCTGTTGACTGAGCATAAACTTGTTTTTTCTGCAGCAATGCAGACACTTGTGTAGCAAACTTTGACTGTGTATGCTAGGCTTCTTTTTTTTAAATTCTCATTCAGAAACACACTAGAAATAATTTACAGGTGTCTGCTGATCACAGTTTGAGAACTGCTGGTCTCAAGCCATCCTGAAGTTGAATTCCTTTGAAAAAAACCTTGCTAACTTTTTCTGCTGTTTCTCTGAGTCTGGTACCTGGTACAACACACCTATGCACCTGAGCTTGGTCTGCTCTAGTAATTCAGAAGGGATTACCCTTTCTGACTGGATTTAGACTTGTCTTTGTATTCCATATCATGGTGGTAGCATTGCAGGTCATCGGAATGGGAAGAGTTTCACATGTATAAGCAATGAGGGAAAACTTAATTAAATTGTTGAAACTGCTTTTGCCTGTGCAAGCCAAGCCTGGAGCTTTGCCTCGGGGTCTAAACCTTTCAATTTGGCCAAACTCTCTGTGCGAGAGCGTGGCGAAGAGAAAGCTTTGCGTTTGACAACAATACTCCCTGCACTTTGACAGCAGTGCTGGGATTTCTCCATGTGTCTCTGACAATCTATTCATCTGGTACATGCTCCTACCACAGCCCTTTCCATGCCCAGACAGTGAGTTCTTTCATGAACAAGAAGTGCAGAGTCATATTTCTGAGTGCAAATTGGCCAGGGGATTTATTTGTAGTGTAGGCTCGGCCAAGCTAATTTTTCTTAGCAGCTACGCTGTGAGTGAGCCACACAGAGCTGGAGCAGGGGAGGTGTAAGCATATATGTGTGTGTGCAAGGCTAGTAGACAGGAGCTGAGGGTTGGCCCTCAGCTGTTGGAGGGAGTTCTCCATCCAAATGCTGAGCATTCTCCACTTTGCCTCGGTGTTTTTCATGATGAAACACTTCCATAGGATGGTGCAACAGAAATACCATAGAATCGCAGAATCTCCTGAGCTGAAAAGGACCCACAGGTATCTTCGAAATCCAGCTCCTGTCCCTGCACAGGACACCCCAACACCGTGTGTCTGAGGGCGCTGGTCGAATGCTTCTGGAATATTGTCAGGCTGTGACTGCTTCCCTGGGGAGCTGTTCCAGTGCTGCTCCACCCTCTGGGAGAAGAACCTATTCCTAATGCCTAGCCTAACCCTTCCCTGACATCTTCCTGCCATTCCCTTGGGTCCTGTCATTGGTCACCAGAGAGAAGAGATGGCACCTGCTCTTCCTCCTCCCCTGGTGAGGAAGCTGTAAACTGGGATGAGGTCTCCCCTCAGTCTCCTCTTCTCCAGGCTGAACAGCCCAAGTGACTTCAGCCACTTATACGGCTTCTCCTCTAAACCCTTCACCAGCTTGGTGGGCTCCTCTGGATGCTTTTTACACTGAACTCATCGGCCTGTGTGCCCTAGGAGTGCTGGAAATAATCCCAGCTCTCGGGAAGTTGAAGGGATGCTTGTCAACAGTTGCTGGTATTGCCATGGGGAGACTCTGATCAGGGTGCTTCGCTTGCATAGTCCTCACCTGGGACGGTGGCTGAGTCCAGGCTTTCTCTCTGCCTGTATCTCCTCTTTTCCAAGCTTTTGTGGGCAAAGCCATGTTTTTGCTTCCAGTAGACTCATATCCATGGGGTATGCGTATGTCTGCTTCTCCTGACTCTGCAGGTGGTGATTGAGGCAACCTTCTCAGGAGATGGACGTTTGGGTTGCAGAAAAGCATGAGGTCCTCCACTAAGCAGGTTTAGTAGAGAGCACTGCACAAGTGGAATATTCCATGCTGTTGCTCTGTGAGTGTGTACCTCACTCCCTGAAGCCTTCTAGACCTGCTGAACTGCAAGATACCTCCCATCATTTATGTCACCTTTTTTTAGAAATCGCAGTACCTACAGGAAATTTTTCTCTGTTGAGGTTTGCTCTGTGATGTTTCTGTGCACCTGAGTATGTCAGGCAGGTGGTGGCTTGTTAGAGACGGGGTCTGGAGGGTTTGGTGCTGCTGTCCTGTTGACAGTCCAATTTAGCCTGCAACAACAGCCAAGGAGTTCCTGGTTGCCTGGAGAGGTGCAGTGTCTGGATGGAAATCTGCCCTGAGTGCAGAGCTGGAAAAGTACATTCTTAAACACTGTGGAAGAGTGGAGCATACCTGTCCCAGCCACATAACTTGGTTATGCTCAGCTAATCCTGTTTTCTCCAGGTTGGTATAATCCTGAAATAAGTATTCCCTTATTCTTTACCTGCTCCAAAGGAAGTCTGTCAATCTGTACCAGTACTACAGTATGGGCAATGGTTTTATCCCTGGGTCAACAGAAGAGACCTTGATTGGCAGTAATAACGGAGAACTGTTGACCGTTCACGTAAGCTGGGGAAGGCGGTGAGGTGCAGGGAAGGTGAAGGAAGATGGAGAGGTGTGAGGCCTCCTGGCGTGTTGAAAAAGCTACTTTTACATTCTGAAAATCTGAAAGTTGTGTATGTGGGACTGTAAAGAATGAGTTACAGTTCTGGGTGAAAGCTGTGGGGCTGGGAGGCAGGCACCATGTGCTTGCTGATACTTGTAGGGCATGGTTATAACTTCTGGGGAGGGAGGGAGGGAGAAGGAAAACTCACCCCAAGTTTAAAAATTGAGTCACTGAGTGAAATTACTTGGGTCAGCCTTTCCCCTGGTACTGAACATCTGCTGTGAACTGAGCCTTCTTGTTGGAGGGGGGGCAGACTGGGAGCCTTGTGCTCTTTCTTCTGCAAGCTTGGTACAGAGATGGAGAGCTTTTCAGGTGTGGCTGTTTTGGGAGACCCTTGGTAATATGGTAACTTGAACAGCTACATTAGCTGGTGTCTCCATCAGTGTCAGTGGGAACAAACTATCCCTTCAGAATTCATTAATTAATTCCTGCTGTAATTAATTCCTTGTTTGAGCAAATTGATTTCAAGGGCTAGTCACAGCCCTGATCCTGTGTGTGTGGAATCTCCTGGGCTTTCCTTAAGGCAGTTCTTCCCTTGAAGTGAGATCTGCCTGGAAATACTCAACGAGGCCAGATGTGGATTTGTTTTGTTTCTTATAAAGTGGCAACTCTATGGGGAGAACTAAAGCAATATGAAGAGGGGACTTGGGTTTGAAGTGGCAGGAGCCTCCTTTGCAAGACGCGAGAAGCTGTTAAATGTGGATTTTTTGACTATCAGCTGCAAGCAGCCCTAGCCTGGTGGCTTTTTGGGGAAAGTATTGATGCTCCTGTTGTGTCTGTGCCCACTGGGCTTAAGCACATCTCACTGTCAGAGACAACCTGCATGCAGATCTCGGGGACTGAGAGACGAGAAAGTCCGGGAGATTTATTGAGTTAGTTTGAAAGGGCAAATGTGCTGGTGTGTAAGAATGTATGTACATGCATTTGTGAATCATTCTTCCACTTGGGCTTGGAAGAGCATTGAAGGTTTTGAAATCACTGCAGCTGCCAGCAAAATCCATTATCCACAACCTGCTGAAGGGCATGGGGAAGGAGTTAGATTTGGGAAGTTTTTGTCGCATTCCTGTGCTGTGAGGTCCTGTTCTTGTATGGCTGCCCAATCTGGAGAGTGTTGCTGCTCTTGTTGCTGACTCTGTGCTCCCATACAGCTCCTGGCTGCTGATGTGGGCTTGGACCACCTCACTGCTCGGAGCTGACATCTTGGGGAGACCAAGTGAAAATGCTTAAAAAACAAAAGAAGGTCCTTCCAAAAGTCTGTCCTTAACTAAGGAAAAACCTAGAACGTATGCCAAGTCCCTTTGGAGCCAAGAAGTTTTACGCATACATTAAGATTTTAGCGACTTAAATGCGTCAACAATTCTTTGAACTTGTGTCTGAATGTTGAGGCCTTATTAATGAAGTGTGTGAGCGTAATTGTGCTAAAATAAGCGGTGGTGAGGAAGGTTTAAATCATAAGATGCTTGGGGTTGGAAAGGACCATGAAGACCATCCTGCAGGAGCAGAGACATCAACATCTTCAACCAGATTGGGTTGCTCAGAGCCCCATCCAACCTGGCTTGAATGTTTCCAATAATGGAGCCTCCACAACTTCCCAGTGTTTCACCACCCTCACTGTAAAAAATTTCTTCCTTATCCAGTCTAAATATTTCCTCCCTTAGTTTGATACCATTGTCCCTTGTCCTATCACAACAGGTCTTGCTACAGAGTCTGTCCCAGCTTTCCTGTGTGCCCCCTTTAAGTACTGAAAGGATCTCTTCACAGCCTCCAAACTGCATCGCTGTGAGCTCGCTTGGTGGCATCTCATGATGCATTGACACCCATGAGAGTTTGAGGTATCAGGTCTTGGATTAACAGATGCAAGGTAGGGATGGCCACCCAGGGAGCAGCACAGGTATCTGCAAAGCAACAGAGTGTTTCTAGCAAAAAGGAAATTGTTTGAGGTGAGTCTCCTCCCTGAAAAAGAGCTATTCCTGCCTGTTGGTTGGGGAGGGATTGGAAATAGAGTGAGCCCTGCTTGGTTTGCTGCATTTTTGAGCAGGAGAACATGGGGTAGTTGATAGTGACAACTCTACCCAGCTGGGTGCTGAACAACTCTTTACGTGTGCATCAAGCCATGCCAGAGGCAGTAAAATCCAGCTGCTTTGGAGTGGATAGTGTGCCGTGGTCCTCAGGAGAAAGAGGATAGAGCCATAGCTGCAAAAGCTTTGTCTCTGGCTGTTGTAATGGTGCAGCAGCTTTCTGGTAGTTCTCCACTGCCTTGGGAGCCTCCCTCTCACACGGTTTCAGAAGTGTTTTGAACTTTTTTCCTCCCCTGTAGATTCCATCCCTTCTCTCCCAGTCTCTCTCAGTGCACTGTTTTCTAGGCAAGGTAATTCATCACTGGTTCACAGTGGGAACTGCCAGTTTGGTAGGTTTTATGTTTTGAATTGGTTCTCCAAGTTTGGCAGCATTCAAACAAAAAGGCAGGGAGAGAAGTGACTCATCTGTTACTTTATTTGCCACTTGTTTTGGGAAATCTAAATCCAATTTTGAATTTGACTCATATTAGGACTCCGTTGCTGGATTTTTATTTGTTGTTATTTTTGGCAGGGCTGAGTTCATGCCCAGAATAAGCACAGTCATCAGTCAGGGCAGCCTGTGCGACACTGATACTGAGCGCAGCTCTCCACTCAGACCAGGGAGCAATTTGAGCTGCCCAAAGTGACTGAAAGCTGCAGGATCTGAGAGATTGAGAGGCCTCTAGTGAGCCTTGCAAAACTAGAAGTCGCGTACTGTGGTCCATTCATCACATGTGATCAGTGTTATAGTAAAAAACATTGGACCTTTAGTGCAACTGGTTAGTAAAGGCTCACGTGGGATGAAATAGCGTGGCTTTTCTGATGCTCTGGGCTTTGGAATCCCTGGTGTTGCCCCAGAGCATTGGGAGAACTCCCTGTGCAGTGCACTGCTGCTGCTAGATCAGAGCAGAAGGTTGTCATGAACATGCTAACAGGCTTTCCATCAACTATTGGGCTTCGCTTTGGATGAGACCCTGCAGGTTTAGGGCACATGGCCAACTCATGGCTCTTGTTTCAGTGGAACTCGATATTGGACTACATCTCACAGTATCACAAGGCTGGAAAAGACCTTTGAGATCAAGTCCAGCCTATCACCCAATACCAACACCTACTCATCATCTAAACCCTGGCACTAAGTGCCTCGTTCAATCTCCCTTTAAACGCCTCCAGGGATGGTGACTCCACCACCTCTCCAGGCAGTGCATTCCAATGGCCAAACACCCTTTCAGGGAAGAATTTTTTCCTAATGTCAAGCCTAAACTTCCCCTGATGAAGCTTGAGACCATGTCCTCTTGTTCTGTCACCGGTCACCTGACAGAAGAGACCAACCCCTGCCTGACTGCAACCTCCTTTTAGGCAGTTGTAGAGGGCAATAAGGTCTCCCCTGAGCCTCCTCTCCTCCAGGCTAAACAACCCCAGGTCTCCTAGCAAGCCTTGGGGGTAAACTGAGTCCCTGGCTGCAAGTGGAATAAAAGCAAGAAAGACAGCTAAAATGGATCTCTTTTTTTTCCTGGGGCTTGGTTTCATGCCCAGCTCAGTCCTGCAGCATGCAGTACCAGCAGGAGCCTAGGAAAGCTGTGGATGGCCTCTTCCTTTGAGCCATTCTCAGTGCCGCCCCAGCCATCAGCAGCATACTGACCATTTTTGCCCATAGCAAGTGCTTGGCAGGGTGATGGGAAGGGCCCTCTTGCACCTGGATGTCTGAGTTTGGCTCTCAAAGCAGGAGAGGATTCAAGAGCAGTGGACTTGAAAACAGTGCAGATCCATTCTCTATGTGAAATCTTTTCTGTCTTGCTTTACGCTGGGACGGTGGTAGAACCCAACACCCTTCTCAAACCCTACAGTCTTCGAAACACTGCTGGGAAGGGAAAGATCTTCCTCATAGCTTTAGTTTTGAACTCTGCTTTGCAGTATACACTCAAACATGAAGTACTAACCCCTATTGGAAGCCCTGCCTCCCTCCCTACCTCTTTACCAAAGGGAAGAGTTAGTAAATGTTAAAATCAGTTGGAAAATCACTGCAGGCCCTTGGACATCGAGTTTCCCACAGCTTGTGGTACAATGTGACCCGGGCTCTGATGAGCCAGAGGCACACAGTGTTGGTTTTGTCCTGCAGTACTTTTCCTATACAGATGGTGAAGGTGAAAATTTTCTCCTCTGTCCCAGTGCTTGAGGTAAATAAACTCTAAATAGGTTGGGAAAGCAGGCTGGGACATGAAGTGAAAAAGGGTGATTTTTTTTTTTTTTGAGGGGTGTGAGGGGAGCCATCAAAGCCTAAATTAACTCCCTTTTACAAAAATAGTTTGAGCAGACATTATCAGGCTAAAAATACGAGCAGTCTGTAAAAGGAGCAGTTTTGCTCCCATGCTGCTACTTACATGTTACTTAATTAAAACAGTAGGCGCTTAATGTTGTGCTTAATTTTCCACTATTCGTGGTACCTGAGTTTTTTTGGGAGGGGGGACTTTGCTGGGCATGGACAATGAGAGCTTGTGTCTGTGGTAAGACTACTGGTTAAAGCCAAAGTAAACACTGAAGTGGTTATAGTAAGGCATAAGCCCCTATGTGAACATTCTCACTCTAAAATTTAACTGCTGTTTATTGCAAATAGGTTTAAATCCAAGTGGAAAAAGCTGCCATGTTACTGGAATAGCAGTGTCCATCTGGAGGGCTGTTCCGGTTTAATTTATTAAACTTTATTTTCAGAAAAGAGTGGCAGGAATTTAATATTTTCTTTTCTTTGTCACTCTGCCAGTCTTTCCTGGTTTCCAGGCTCTAGGTTTTAAATCTTGCAGGAGACCATTTTTTCTTTACCAATGTCTAGAATTTAATTAATGAGATCTTGAATGTGAAGTTGCCTCCCTTTCAGTGCAAAGGTCACTGGTGTAACCTGTTCCTTTTGAGAGAAACTTCCTGTTGAAGTTTTCTCCCCTAGTTTTTGGTTGCAGGCAGAGCGTGTTGGCTTTGAGTTGAGAGTTGCCTGCAGGGAATCTCTTGAATTTCACCAGGATGTGCACCTGGGTAGGAAGAACAGTGATGTAGGTTGGGAAGCAGCTTTATGGGAAAGACTTCAGGGGTCCGGTGGGCCTGTGGTGCACAGCAGCCTGAACCCGAGCCAGCGCTTTGCCCTCCTGGTGGCGAAGGGCAGCTGCATCCTGGGCAGCAGGAACGTGGAGAAGAAGGGAAAGGGTTGTTCCCCTTTTGCTAGGCACTCGTTGGATCCTGTCTGGAATACTGCACCTGGTGCTGAGCCCCTCAGTGAGGAAGGATGTTAACGAGCTCTCTTAGTTGAGATGAAACCACAACACGAGCCTGAGCAAGTCCAAGCGGAGAGTCGCAAAGATGATGAGGTGTTCCCCAACGACAAGTAAGGATTGTACTCCTTGCCAGCCAACTCAGGTCTCCTCTTCCTGTGGCCTTGCACTTAGCAGTTCTTCTTGTCGCTCCTGCTTGGTCTTGGCTTCACAAATGTTTCAGACTGATCCACTGAAAAAATATGACTGGAACCTGGTGCCGGGCCAAGGGTAATGCTGATGGGCTCCGACTCAAAAAATAGTACTTTGCTCACCAGCCTGCTTTCAAAAATGCACTCCTAACCATGTAGACCTGGCCATAGACTGAGGGTTATGGGGTCTGCTACGGTGTGCTCTTGCTTTTCTGCAAGTGTTGGAGGTACTACTTTACCTCTCCTGCTGTAGAACTTTTCAAGCAGAGCCAGCCCAGGACACTGCCAGCCCAGTGTCTTCCATGTGATGAAAGAAAGAGGTGTAAGAAAGGTTGCCCTGAGTTTCTCACATGAACACTCTCATCCCATGGCTTTGTCTCGCTATACCAGACGTGACGCAAAGTGTTGGCTGCTCTCTCCATGTGTTTCTACCCTTCCTGACTGTCATCACCCAGGGAAAGGACAATCATTTTGCCAGTACTGGGGAGATGTTCACCATGGGCAGCAGACCGTCGGTGGTGATGGTGAGGTGCAGCTGAAAGAGCCTTAGCATCTTGAAAACAGATGAAGAAGGAACAGAGTCCAATTGGTCCCCCCATCTGAGTTAGAGCATTGAAGTCTTAACTGTGAACTCGGCTTCTTGAAGCATCACAGTTACAGCAGAAGTGCTTATAATGGAGAATATCCCCTTATAGTCCCCTATTGCTGCCAGTGGGAAGTCCTGTTCATATTTTTATTTGCCTGTTTTTCTTGTGCAGGGGTTGTTAAAAAAAAAAAAAAAGGGAAAGGAAAGGGGAAAAAAAGTGCCTTTTTTTCCATACAGAGGTATTTCAAGCACCTTTGTTGTTCTTTCAGGGTGGGTTGGTTCAGATATTAAAGTAGGAGTATGTGCTGATTTTATTTGATCTTAAATGTGTATTGTTCTGAAACTAACAATGATAATTGCTTTTGGGAATGGCTTGGCTTGGGTTTTGATTGGGTTTTTGAGGGGTTTTTTTGTTTTGTTTTTTTTTTTAGGCTCAAAGCTGCAAAAACAAAGGTTTGCCAAATTGCTAGTCATAGGGCATGTTTCATCCAGGGTGTGACAAGCTTTATTGCCTTTGCGAACTTCTGGGCTTAGAAATGCTGCTGGGTGGATAGTCCTGGAGCCTCCGGTTCTTTATTTGTGCCAGAGCTTTTTCTCATCAGTGTCTCTGTAAAGGCCCATGGGAAGTGAATTCAGCTCCTCCATAACACCACCGTTACAGCCTGGGCAGTGCGTTGCCCTTTTTTTTCTACATCTACCCACAAGGAAACTGCTAGAGGTTCCTCCAGGCTCCCATTCACGTGTCTCACTTCTGTCTGGAGGTTGTTAGCTGTCAGGTTCTTCTAGGGTGGGTTTTGTGAAGGACATGCTGTGCTACCAGGAGCAGGATGGAGAACCCAAGGTGTGGGGAACCCAGGAGGCTCTTTCCGTAGCGCAGGGCAGGATCAGGTAGCAGCAAGCCTCGGTGTGCTGTGCCCTTCTCTCAGGATGGTGGGGTGTCCAGGCCAGAGCAGTCTGGCCTTACAGGAACTGGAGACAAAGACTTGATTGGAAGAGCATCCTTGAGCCCTCTTGCCTTGCCTAGGGAAGCCAAGAATTGCTGGCTGTTGAGGACAGCCGGCTTTGGAGGGCAGAGCTGCAGTAACTCCATCAACTGCTTTAAGATTTCTTCTGCTTGTCAGAGTTTAGGGCTTCGTGAAGCAGCTCCTGAGTGACTGAGGAAACAGCGTTCTCTCATGTTGATGATTTTCTCTGAGGTTGCATGCCTACGCCTTTGATTATTATTTTATTCCTTTTTTTTTTTTTTGGCAAGAAAAGAGTTTTATTTGTGAACATTGGGTTCCATTGCACATCGCTGCAAACAGCTCCTCTGCCTACACATACTGGGCTTGTGTGCGCACAGAGCTGAAGGGAGAAAACCCTCCTGGCTGAGGCAAGGGAGCAGCCAGTGTAACACCAAGACTAACGTGATGTGTGCACATCTGACGCTTCCCCGTTCCCTCCTCAGACTGTAGCAAACCCCTCCATCTCCCTGCTGGTGTTATGGAAGGTTAGAAGAACTTGGCTGAGGCTTGCTGCAGGAAACAGGCAGATGCTCCCCACTCTGGGGTTTGTGTGCTTATTTTAAGGGATGATGAGTAGGTGTTGGTTTAGGTCATAGGTTGGACTCCATCTCAAAGGTCTTTTCCAACCTTGTAATACTCTGATACTGCATGTCAAAGCTTCCAGGCTAACTTCTTGCACTTTTTTGTGTTCTTCAGGATAAACATTTGCCATTTT
>VWPV01030326.1:0-47225 GCA_013389885.1 Geococcyx californianus | reverse complement strand
CAAAACATTTCTCCCTCAGATCTTCTCCCTCCTCTTCCAGCTTAAATGCAGTGACTTGCCTGATGTCAGCTGACAGACTGGTGGCAGAACTGGCACTCCTAAGCCATGGGCTGCTGCCATGCTAAAAGCCCTGTCATCAAATCTTGTTTTGAAATCCGGGCGTGTGCTTGCTGCCCGATGTGCTGACACGTGCTTGTGCAAGCACGTAATTCCATGGTCACAATACCTCCTTGCAGCATTGCACATCTCTAAGCTGTGTAGACCAGGGCCACAGCATCTTGGTGCTGTTCTGTGCATAGGTTGTGCTTTTTCTGATCTACATCTTCTGTTTTCTGGGCACAATGTGGGTGCCAGGATTTGGAACAGCATTTTCACAGTTCTCCCACTGCTTTGCTTCCACTCTCTCCTCTGCTGTGCTCTGCCAGTCTGAGTACCCAGGGGAGTGGGGCTCTGCTCTGGGAGTGCTGAGGCGGTGGCTCAGGTTCCTCCCGAGAAGGCAGGGGTCTTCGCATGAGTCTGGACAGCTTGGCCAGACAGGGAGAAGACAGAAGCACTGAAATGTAAAATGTGAAGATGTAAAAGCATTTGATATGGTGTTTCGAACCCATTATTTGCCCTAGCATTATACAGAGTGACAATTGAATGCCAGTGGTAGTGATGGACTTTCATTCACTGTGACTGTTCTACAGCAACTGTCCTCAATTAGGTGACCACTCTTCATTGTGTGGTTTTGTTGGACTCAAAGAAGAATCATTCACTTTCCTTTCCACTTATAATTTCTCTTCCCATTTGTTTACAGCTTTTGTGCTACCTCCATTTCAAATCAGTTAATGGTTTATTCAGTGGCTGGAGCAGAGTTTACTATGGTTCTACCTCATCTCTAGTGCTATCTGGCTTTTAAGGCTCTTGTGATTTCCCAATCTCTAAATCTTTGTCTCCCCATCAGTAAAATAAAGATGAGAGTTCCCTTGCAGGATTGTCCTTGCAGGGCTGCTTCAGTTCATAGACTCATAGAATGAGTTGGGTTGGAAGGGACCTCAAAGCCCATCCAGTGCCACCCCCTGCCATGGGCAGGGACACCTCCCACTGGATCAGGGGGCTCCAAGCCCCATCCAACCTGGCCTTGAGCACCTCCAGGGATGGGGCAGCCACCACTGCTCTGGGCAACCTGGGCCAGGGCCTCACCACCACCACAAGAAAACATTTCTTTCTCGGATCTCATCAAAATCTGCCCTCCTTCAGCTGAAAAACGTTCCTCCTCATCCTATTTCATTTTGGTGACTGTTCTGCCAGGAAGAATGACATAGAGGTCATTAACTGAACTGGTCTGAAAGTTGAGGTTGAGAAGTTAGAAAATATACAGCCAATCTCTGCTCCAGCATTGCATCCCTGTGGGAACGGCTGGCTATTCTATTTCTGTGTTGCCTGTGCTGAATAAATGTCATAACAGTATAGAGTGAAACTGCTGTAAAATGCCCATCTTCTTATTTTGTCTAATAACAAGATCCAGCAGGTTTTCTAGAACAGGAATATGAATGCAAATCAGCTGAATCAGAGAGTAATAAAAATATTTTGTGAAGACATTTTTTAAAATACAATAGGAATATGAAAATCTCCCTAGTGCAGCCGAATGATAACAATAATTAAAATCTACTTAGCAATGTTAGTGTTGCCCAGAGCAATGGTGGCTGCCCCATCCCTGGAGGTGTTCCAGGCCAGGTTGGATGGGGCTTGGAGCCCCCTGATCCAGTGGGAGGTGTCCCTGCCCATGGCAGGGGGTGGCACTGGGTGGGCTTTAAGTTTGTCTCCAAAGCAAACCATTCCGTGATTCTACGAACACCGCAGGCAGAACGAAGGCTGACCAAAACAGAGAACTGAGTGTTTAGAATTCAGGCATGAAATGTGCGACTGTACTCTTGATGGGAATTTTCCATTTCTGCTTCAGACACCAGGATTTCAGCTATGAAATGATCATGAATTTCCAAGCGAGATAACCAGCCTGCCTTGCCCAGGATGGTGGGGGACATTGGGCAAAGCAAAGCAAACCGCTTGGATAGGGGGAGGAAAACAGGCAGGGAGGACGTTCACAGGCACAAGAAATCTCTTGCAACAGCCCCAGGCAGTGAGATGTAATAACCTGTTTGTGTAAGAGAAAGGGCAAAAGCTTTCGCTGTTCTCCTGTAATGTCTCTCTGGAGGATTTTTTTATTATTTATGCAAATATCTAATTGTTTTAAAATCCTTCGAGCATCCTTGACCTTGCTGAATCTTGTAGCAAGGAGTTGCACGTGTTAACAGTTGGTTTCAGTACAAAAAACAAACCAACTCACCAAACAGTGTCTGCTATCCTCAATTTTTAAATATGTTGGTTTTCTGCAGTGGGAGGAAGAGCTCAGGATTGCACTTCCTATTTCTTTTTGTTACTTTTCTTTCTCTGGTCTCCCTCTACCTTGTTTCATCTTATTCCTCCTGCATGCAAAACCAATCTGCTCAGTCCCCTTTCTTCACACGGAAGACTCTCCAGGCTTCTAATATTTATGGTATCCATCTCCGAGCAGGTTGTTTGTTTGTCTTTATCCCATTTATTTTTGATGCAAGGTAGGAAGAGTGGCAAGCTGCATCCCAGTGATTCATGAAGTGGCATCTTAATGTGGGTTTGCTCTGTAACATTTTACTTATTCTAAGGGGAAGGAGGTTTCCTTGTTCTTGATAGTGCTCAAGCAACTGATTTAGGACCAAGGAGAGCATTTGAGAGGCTAAACTTCCTTCATGTGCACACCACCTCCCATTTGTCAACAATGATTTTAATTTAACATTCTGCTCATCATTTATTGACCACTCTTGAGTGCCCGTAGTGTTTCTCATAGCCTTCTCCATTTGTAATCTGAATGATGTTGTTACCTCTTGCTGTACGCAGTGCATTAAAAAGGTGGGTCAGGTAAAATTTTGGGGTTGGTTACTGTCAGCCCTTTCTTATAATGAAATTTTAGCCTGCTTAGTCTACAATGGGTCCTTTTTTCCTACTTCTGAAGTGTGGTCTGACTCAAACACGTTCCAGACCTGGTCTAATGACTTGTCTTACATTTGTGTTATAAGCATGAGTCTTCTTTAACAGCTTGGTTCTTGAGTAACTGACTTTTACACTTTCCATTTTTCCTAGTGGTCCTTTATTTTTTTTTTCCAGTGGTAAAATAAGAGTATAAAAAGAAAGAAAACATTTACAAGAACTGCTTGTGAAGTTTTCAAGGCAGTACCTTGGCACAGCTGAAAGATTTTGGTGCCAGCTCACTATTGATAAATCACCAGAAGTGCAGCTGTGGTTGAAATCAAAGCAAACTCAGCTCAGACTGTTTTAAATGTGGATTGTTTAATGTAGTCAGCAGCTTATCTTCTTGAGGGGTCTATACCAAAGTGTTTGAAACAGTGACAACTTAATGTGCAAATGCAATATGCATGTGTTACGTGGGTTATACTTAATACAGGAAGCCTTAATTGATGGAGTGCCTAACAAATGCCTTCTTAACAAAGGGTTGGGGAATGAAAGAGAATTATATCACAGAAAATGGGCTGAAGTGCTGAATTCAGATGTGCATGACTTGAAAGAAAAAAATGAATCCATGATCTGACAAATTTCCTTAGAGATTGAACGGAATTTCTTCATTTAGGATCATATAGAGGCCAGGAATGAAGTTGATAGCTTTACTTGGTTCTCAGGTGCAAGTTGAAGAACGAATACATAGGGCTGTCAGGAAGGTTTAAATATTTTCAAATGAGACAATAGGTAAAAAATCATGTAAAAATCCAATATCATGAGGACACTACTGAGTGAGGAAAATTGCAACTTACTGGAGACTTTTTGAGGATGTAATGAAGAAAAGTTGTGCTACCTTAAATGACTTATAATCCTGCAAGTGTCTTTGAAGCTCTAAGGTTTTCAGATTAAAAATCTAATGCAAGGTGCAGGCCAGAAGCAATGGTCAAATCCTACCATTTCTTGCATCTTATACAGTTTAGGCCAAAATATGTATGTTAATAGCCATGTCGAGCTCGTAAATGTTAACTCTCTTTATTGTTTAGAAGTAAATTGTACGGAGCAGTTAGAAACAGGCTGGTGATCTTCATTTTAAACTGAGTCCAGAGGAGGCCACGAAGATGATCTGAGGGCTGGATTCCATACGAGGACAGGCTGAGAGAGTTGGGGTTGTTCAGCCTGGAGAAGAGAAGGCTGCAGGGAGACCTTAGAGCAGCTCCCAGTGCTGAAAGGGGCTCCAGGAAAGCTGGGGAGGGGCTCTGGATCAGGGAGTGCACGGACAGGACGAGGAGGGAAGGTTTTCAGCTGAAAGAGAAGTGATTTAGGTATTAGGAAGAAATGTTTTCCTGTGAAGTTGGGAGGCCCTGGCTCAGGGTGCCCAGGGAGCCCAGGGGTGGCTGCCCCATCCCCGGAGGGGTTCCAGGCCAGGCTGGATGGGGATTGGAGCACTCTGACCCAGTGGGAGGTGTCCCTGCCCATGGCAGGGGCTGGGACTGGATGAACTTTGAAGTCCTTTCTGTCCCAAACCATTCCATGATTCTATGATTTTAATCTTGAAGAATAAAGTCAACTGTCTTTTTTTGAGTAAATTCTTCAAAGGGACCAACTCTTCCCACCACTAGACGTTGGCTGATATGGGTGTAAAAATCCTATAGAGGAGAATATAGGTGTTGCTCCTCTAGGCATGTGGCAACACTTCTTTTCCCCAAGTGCCTTTTCTTCAGTCCAACCAATCTCAAATAAAGCCTCGGAGGTGATGAGCAAACCCTGCCCTGTTCCACCTGCTGCGTGCCGGGACAGGCTCTGCTCTTCGTTTCATGTATTCATTGGCCCCTGTGCAAAGGCAGCAGAGAGACAATTTGAAATCGTGCCTTCCCAAGGAATTAAAAAGTGGGGAAGCCAAGCAATTTAACCCATGCAAATGATTTTGCCACCACTGCTTTCTCCATTAAACTTCTCAAAACTGTAGTGACTATTAGGCTGTCGTGCAGCATTTCCAACAGAGAGCACAGAACCAGAAGTTCTCTGCCCAGAGTAAAGCGCTTATAAGCCCACAAATATTCTTTTGAAGATGTTTCTCTTATCTTACAAGGACATGCATCATTTTGAAAACTCTTTGCTGAGCGACTGGTAGTCTTTCAGTTCAGAGCTAATCAAGTTGCATGTCTTTTGCATTTTAATTCTCTCCAAGTCCATCTCTTTCACACAGCACTGATGCTGAGCGGGTTTTTTTCCTGGAGTAAGCAGGCTTTGCGATTGGGTTTAACCTCTTTCTTCCTGCTCACTGTAATTTGGATGTCGTTCCTTGGCACGACAAAGCTTTGTGAAGATCAGGCTTCAACTTTCTGTGGAAGAAACAGTAAAAAAAACCCTTACTGCTCAGAAAAGACACCTACATCACTGAAAGAGGGGCAGCAAAATGTGTGAGATGACAAGGGAGGGTAATTGCCAGAAAGAAAGATTAGAGTTCCCTATGAGAGCATGACGGCTTCTTCCAAGGGATGTATTTTTATCCACTTTTTCTGTTTAACAATTCTGAAGCTTCAACATTTAATTTCACTTTTTCTTCCTTTTTTTTTTTTTTTCCTAACATTTGCTGCCTGTTGAACTTGAATTATTTCCTGTAATTCATTCTCCTTTTGAGCATGCAGTGTCCTGTCTCCCCATGCCAGAGAGAAGGGGCACCATGCTTTCTCTGCGCTGTTCAGCTTGCCACTTCCTCAGTATGAGGTTTGCCTTTATTACCTGTGCCGTGTGTTGTCAGCACTTAATCACCAGCAATTAATCTTACTGCTGAGACACCTCTCACTCTGATATCCTAGTGAAGCCCCTGTGCTTTTGTTTGGAGACACGGCAGCGTTGGGCTGATGGTTGGACTGGATGATCTTAGAGGTCTTTTCCAACCTTGATGATTCTGTGACTCTAAGTTGCTGTTTGATGCTGTCACTGTCTGGAATATTACTCCTAATGTAAGGTTTTTCAGGCATTCTAATAATCTTCCTCCTGCCTCTGTGTTACAGTGGTTACTAAAGGCAATGCAGCTCCTGATCCTCTGCTTAGGACACAGTATGGTTAAAATAAAAGGTCCTAGCAATGGTGACTACCCTGCTGAGCTGTCTTTTTAGGAGGCTTTAAAAACCATAAAACCCAAACACTAAGGTAGATGTGGTCCTTTGGTTTCCCAGAGGACACAGGACTATAGGGGGTGACTATCAAGTGAGAGAACTGGGGAGCAACGGTCAAGGAGAGTTGGGCTTGGGGGAATAGCATAGGTGAGACTTGGATTTTGTTTATTTTGGGGAAACAGTAAAAGGGAGCCCAGGTGAGGTGTATCTATCAACGGAGAGTGTTTGGGCATCAGCTCAGGGCCTGGAATTTGAGGCAAAGCTCAGCTGGTTTGCAATTATTGTGAAAGAGCGTGTGCTTTGTAGGTGAAGATACGTTGATATCAGGTTGTCACACCTGAGAAATTCTGAGGTCCCACTGACATTCATCGCTCTGGATTCTGAAACCTCAGTATGGCTGAACCTCTCCTCAGCCTGGCCGCGGGGGCAGAGGTGACACTAGGACATCAGATGGCATCAGCGCACCATGCAAATCCTGGTGATTAGGCATTCACAGAGTCCACAGTCCCCAGAGGTGATCTGGGGACTCAGGAATGTTCCTCCCCTACTGCCCAAAGGACGGCGGAGAGTCATGACAAATTACTAAAGGAATGTGCAGAACAAGAAGGCCGCTTGGTAACAGAGGAAAAGAAGAATTTATTTTCTGTCTCAGAGTCAGGGAGCTCTGAGAGGAACGAGTACAATGCTTTTTTTCCTGCACTGATTCAAATCAAATGCAGACTTGGGCTAAAAATTTCCTGGAGCGATTTAATTGTTTAATTTTTAACAAGATGTGACTGAAACCACCAGCCCTCGGAGCACTGACCAGGACGTGTGCTGGGTCTGGCTGAGATCTTCCTTCTGCAGACACAGCTCTTGCATCGCATGCACTGGATGTAGCCCCTCAAGAGCTGCCGCTGGTCTTCTGACCCTCGCTAGCTCATTGCTCGTTACTTTAGTTGCTCACCACCTGCATGGCGGGGTGTCTGCTCCCTGCAGTAGCTTGTATTACTCCATTTAATTGCCAACTGCTGTGGAAAAAGTCAGCTTCTTTTTCTAGGAGTGGCAGAAATGCTCCTCTGAGATGTCCTCACTTTCCTGTGCGTCCTCTTTATCACAAGACCTAAATGTACGCTCATTGGGTTTGAATTTTTCACTGCAATTTGCTAGTATATAGCACGGAAAAATTCCACGTCTGCATTGCACGGAGGAGTGAAAAACGGAGAATCCCAAAGAATTATAATTTCTGGATGCTAAAGGGTGCAGGCACGTCCGTGTGGCAGCACAGACTCTGGTAGTGCTGAGCACCGGACGTGCTTCTATGCAGAGTCCTGCACAGCAATGCGGATGTATCACCTTCAGATACGACATAAAGCTTTTTAAAGCACACTCCATGTAGATTTTCAATGTAGATTTAAAAAAAATGCCTATAGGAAAATGTCTTCTGTATTGGCATCTTGAGCGCATGCTCCTGCCAGTGCGCATTTCTTTGTGTTTCACATTAAATCATAGAATGGGTTGGAAGGGACCTCAAAGCCCACCCAGTGCCACCCCCTGCCATGGGCAGGGACACCTCCCACTGGATCAGGGGGCTCCAAGCCCCATCCAACCTGGCCTTCAAGCCTTTTGTCCAGCTTCTTTGGGAGGAGCTCTCCATATCTAAACCACCCTTTCTAATATGTTTTAGGGCAGTCATAGCCATTCTTAATCATCATTTAACCCCTTCAATATTTTAGCCCCAAAACACTGGTTCAGCTTTTCCCCAAGACAAGACATTGGAGGAACGTTTTGGTTTCCTTTAGAGAGAGATCTCTCTTGAACTACAAAAAAAGTCCATTTAAGTTTTTTTGATTTGTTTGAAGGAGCCTTGGAGAACACCTGAATTGCACTGGCTTGTGGGTTTTTGGAAAGATTTCATGAACTTTTAACCTTCTCTGAGCACCACTGATTTTCTTATTCTCCTCCACATCTGTGATGTAATAGTTTGCATTTTCTTGTTTTGTTCCCTTCTGCTCAGGTTTCAAGTTTTTCTCAGCCCTGAATATTATTTTTCAGCCTTCTCAGTTTGTTGTCTTATTAATGTATCATTACTCTCTCTCCCAGATGATTAAAAAAGAGATTATGTAAGCCTTGTGTGGTAGTTCTAATCCCTCTAGTATTCTTCCAGACGGCTCTCAGCTACACACTTTGATGTTTGGCCTCTGGTTTGGGGTTTTTTTTGTTGTTTATTTAGTTACCCTTCCATCTAGGCTGGCTTAAATGGACTTTAAAGCAAATTTTTGGGGAACACAGTGTCAAATGTTTTAATAAGATCTCAAATTACATCTTTGCCAAGCATGTGAGAGAATTTGGCATTTAGAATACAAGGAAGAGTGCAGTTTACCAGCTGCCAAAGCAACATTTTGTTTGATTTAGATTGTCTTTTAGACAGGTAATTTTACAATAAAGGTCACCCNTCCAGGCCAGGTTGGATGGGGCTTGGAGCCCCCTGATCCAGTGGGAGGTGTCCCTGCCCAAGGCAGGGGGTTGGAAGTGAATGGGCTTTGAGGTCCCTTCCAACCCAAACCATTCCATGATTTTGTGATTAACAGCAAAAGAAAATCTTTGGTTCTGACTGTATGAACTGGAGGGTTTCAAGTATTGGTCTAGAGTGGTTTGTGCTGCAAATTGACCTTTGCGTTATGACGTTTGCATTGTGAAACCTCAAGAAATTTGGTTGTGTTTCATACAGAGCAAAAGAGCCCCTCTTGATTTTTGGTTTTGTGGGGTTTTTTTTATTATTTGCATTTTCTGACTTCTTGCACTGTAGGAAAGTATAACCTTGTATTCTGGAGATGAGTTATGCAGCACTGGAAAACCAACAGTAGTGGTCTTGTACGTGCTGCCCAACGTGAACAGTGGTAGCCTCATGGCAACTTGGCTGTGGATTTTATTTGGACAAAGGTTTGATCTGATGGCTATTTGGAGACATTCTGTCCCCTGCCATGTGGCAGAGCTGGCGTGCAACAGCCAGCTATGCGTCTGTTACCCTGTGCCACAAGACAGACATCCATTTCTTCTGGACTGAGTCCTGGTCTTATTGGTGGAGTCAGAAGAGCAGCAATGGGTGTAGAGCATCTTTTGCTCCTCAAATGTTGTTTCCAGTGTGGCTGGGCATGAGGAACCATCTTGTGACCCATGGTCTTGCTTGTGTCTGAAGGAAGGTTCTTGGGCTCCAGAAGTCCCTTGTGGACAATAGCTGGGTAAAGAAACTGGAGTGGTTCATTGTGAAGAGGGAAATCATGGAAGTGCTACAGTTTTCCAGTGATTTCTTGGGCCTCCCATCTCTGTGCAAGAGGGGCACAGGGTAGCTCTGAGCCATTCTTTCCTGCACAGACTTGGTGTAACTGGGTGATGCAATGGGGTAAGGGTGGTGGCAGCTGTGTGAGATGCATCTAGCTCAGCTCATCTAGAGCAGGAACGTGGTAAATCTGAGGTTGAACCTTGCTGTTTCTCCTTTTACAGAGGAGGTCATGCTGGCAGAGGAAGACAAGAATGCAGAAGAGAAATCTCCTCTAGACGGTAGGTTGTTTTGCTGTGCAGTTTTCTTCCTGTGGTATGCGAGAAGTTCACCTGCTGTACACTGCCATGGCTTTCCATTGTAACCAGAAGGGTGTGAGGAACACGCTCTTGCATGCATTTGCCATAAATCGGGCTAAAGAATCCCTTTTCCCATATCAGGTCTTTCTGAGGTTGCAGGTGGCTGATGAGCAATTATGTGACACACCAGTCTGGGATGGGGATCTGCCCTTGGGGTAGGTCAGTCCCTGTGCTGCCTGTGGGACCGCAGCGTGAGAAGGATACCCATCAGCCTCTGCAGAGCATGGGTGGCTGTGTTGGGGATAGGCTGCAGAGCAGATGCCAGGAGAGGAATGCGTTGACCGAGCGAAGGCAGGGCTCTAAACCGAGGTTTCCAGATGGATTTGACCAAGAGACTAAGACCCCTGTTACGTGTAAGCAGTAAGACATGACAGGGTGTGGTGATCCTATCTTCCGACATGTGACCCTAGCGTTGCAGGACGGCTGGAGGTACCGAGCTTCGGACAGAGGCACAGCGAGGCTACGGGGACCTCTTTCCCTGTGCCTCCAGACCGATGAGCTCTTAGGATGCGACAGCCAGTCAAATTTCAGTTAAAGATTCTTCCCTCTCCCTTTTCTGACCATCTTTCGTCCTCCCATCTCTCCTCCTTTCCCCTCCCCTCCCTTTTCCCTCCTCTTTTTTTTTCTCCTCCCATTCACTGTCAGGGAGGGCCGCCTCGGAAGGGCCGATTCAACAAGGCACGGCACCGGCAGAGACTAGCAGCGGCAGCAGCTACAACAGTGAGTGGATTGCAAAATCACCAGGGGCTTAGGTGGCACAGCGGGGCAGTGCTTCTCTCCCGCTGCCCCACGTGCCCAGGTCACCGGCGTTGCTTCCCAGGTGGTTTCACACCTAGGTTCCTAGCCACGTGGCTCCTTGGGGCATCAGGTACTCAGCCATTGGTCTACCTTGGCCAACCTGGTGACCTGCGCTCGAGGAGGACTCTGGGATGGAAGAGCTGGGGCTGCAGAAGGTCAGGGCTGAGGTGTGCCTGGCAAATCTTCGTACATGCTTGTGGATGCGTGGGTGTGTTTGTGTTGGGGAAGTTTGTCCAGCACGTGGGTGCAGCCAGGGCTGTTAGTCACGAGCTGAAATGAGTGTCTGGAAGAGTAGTCTGAAAGGCTGAGTGATGTAAGCAAACTAGAGGTGGGTACAGGCTGTGGAGTAAAGATCCAGGTACGCAAAGACTCCCACTATAACAGTGAGCTAAAGGAGCCCAGCAGTCTTCTCAGCCTTGAAGCCAACTGCTATGGAGCAGCCCACATCCATGCTGCTGAGCTGCCTTGGTCCCCAGCCCGGGGTACGTTGCATCCAAGGTGCCTGTAGAGATGGCACAACTTAATCGCTAAACACGTGCAGGAGACTTTTTTTGGGAAGAAGGTAAAGAAGAATGTGCTCAATTCATGCCAATGAGTGTTGTAAAACTTTATTCCCAGGGCTGGTTATGTTCCAGTACTGGGGATGGCCCTGGACATGCAGGAATTTACTGAAGTAGAGCCAGCCTGGGGGACCCCAAAGCTGATATTGCTGGGATTAAGGATTCAGCCTACTGCTGGGTGGGGGAAGAAAAGAGGAAACGTGGCTATATGCAAAAAATTAGATCCAGCTCACAGGTTCAGAGCATCCTCTCTTCTTTGAGCCTCTCCGAACCTGGGTGATGCTCTGGGTGTTTCCTTGAAGTGCCAGAAGCCCTAGCGCTTGCCTTAGCTGTGGAGGAAGAAGCAACATCCATTTCTCTGTCAAGGCAGGGAAGTTTGCGTAGGGTGAGGGGATCCTCTCGTACAAACCTACCCCCAGGGCAGTCACTGCAGAGTGAGTGGGTTTGCTGTGTGTGCCTACTGAACAGTATGTATCACCACACCGTGGGGTGTCTTACTGCTGATAGCAAATGGTGCTTAGTTACTGTGTGTCTTGAAGCTGTTGCAAAACTGTATCAACGTATTTTTTTCTGCTGGTTCTCAGGGTTTACAGGTAGGTGGTCGTGGGACCAGCGTCCACACTGTTCCTGCGTTCCCACTGGTGCACTGGGTGAACAGTGCAGACCTCGCCGAGCCTTAGGGTGCAGTTCTCTTTCTCTGTCGAGCACAATGGTGTAGCAACATTTACCCTCCTCACGAAAGATGCAACTGGACAAAGCGTGTTTTCAAAGAGTTATGACATGCCCAGAGGGAAGGACTCATACAATGGGTGCTATTAAGTGCATATTCACTGGTTTGTGGCGGTTGCTTTCAACATAGCATTTCTGCTGCTTAAGGCATTGCTCTGTGGTAAACCATATCCGAGCACCATCGATGCTGCCTTCTTAATGGTGCACACTGTAAACAGCATTAATGTTTTTAATGGGTAGAAGCACTCATCTCATAACCCACCGGGGCTCAGAATGATTCAGTGACCCTTCCCAGCCTTTCTGCTGTGCTCAAAGGTCCAGCAGCTGCAGTGACTCCCCCACCCTCCTGTGTCTGCTGGGGTGCAGACCCCTGCCTGGCAAACCTTCAAGATCTAGAAGGTCAAACAAATAAACAACCCCGGCGTCGAAGCACGCGGAAGCCCTGCGAGGTTGTAGGTTGACTGATTTGCTCCACTTTACACTTGTGTGAGAGCTTTAAGCTGGCATTGGGAAGTAAATGCTGGCCAAGGAGTGTGAAGGGAGGGGGAGAGAGAATCCACTCTGAATGCTCACGGGGCATTTTCTCTTTAATTTGCACACAGTGTTGAAAAGAGCTGCAATAAAGAAGAGCAAAAATGACCTGATTCATGCTGAAGAAGGTGAGGACCATTTCACAGACATTTGCTCCGTTGGTGAGTACTTGCTTCGCGTTCCCCGAGGTTTAGATCTCCGCCTAAACGTGCTCATGTCATGTTTCCTGCGAAGCAGCTCCTATGCTCCAGGAGCTGCAGTTTCAAGAAGGAGAATTGTCTCTGCTACTGAACTCAACTTACCAAAGCAAATGGCTTCATGGCTTCACTCTCTCCCCACGCTGCCCTGCTCAGCTGTTGCATGCTGCACCCTTTAAAAGAGCCCTTCCGAAATGCTTGGAGAGTCCCTGCTGGGTTGGCCATTCTGCAGTTCTGCTTGGAACGTGCTCGTTTATGCTAATCAAGCCCAAATACATCAAACATTACTACTAAGACTCATCTGTTGCGGGGAGGAGAGGAAGTTGACTCTTGGTCACCTTTGTCACTGGCGCACAGTGTATGGTTTTGCAACATTTCCTGTGTGAATGGATACTGGGAAATGCTGGGCAGTGGCCTCAGTTCTCATAATCTTGCCTTAGAAGAGGGTCTTAAAGGAATTCTTCACATTTTAAAAGCTGGATATGGAGATTCACACCTGTGTGCATGCAGTTACCTGCATGCCTTCCAATGCAGAGCATGACCTCCTTCATAGTGTAGCATCGGTGGTGCGAATTGGGTACCATCAGCTCTGGGGAATAAGATGTTGTCAGGCTACAGCACTGCTGGTTCTGCAGTCAACAGAGAGCTAGTTTCCTTCGGAGATGTCACCAGGTGGAGAGGCAGGTCTGGGCTTTGCAAGGGGAGGAGGCTCTGAGCACACAGCACCCCATCCAAGGGGAGATGTTTGGACATCAGCAGAAAGACCTTTCAATCATCGGCTTTTACTGCCTGGCTGGTGAGACATCTTTCTGCCTGCTTTGCTTATTCCTGTCCCCGTTGTTTGAATCTGTATTTTGTTTTGCTGCTGAAGCAGCAGATGTTCTCATTATCTTCCAAAGAAATGTCTTGGCATCCCAGTTACCACGAGGCAGTGAATCCTGGATGCATACGAGTAGCAGCACAAACAGTACGTTTGAGAGTACACGTCCATAGATGCTTGTGAGCACGAGTGCCTCAAATGCTCTTTTGAAATTTGGCATTAACATTTTAAGAGATTACAGCTGCTGCTGAATTTTTTTTTCCCTTTTAAATGAAGACCTGGTTGCAGGGAATGAATGTTGCTCAGCATGTTACCAACACCGTTGCCCACTGGTGAACTTCCCCAGTCCCCCAGGCTGAGAAGGCTGCAGGTTTTGTGGCTAAACTGCTGACACTTCTATGAGAGAGCTGTTGCTGAAAGAAGGCAAAAATGCAGTGACTGTGTGCATTTTTGGTTTGTTTTATTCTAAGCAGCTCGGATCCCTGCATGGATAACAAGGAATGGTCATTTTTTGGAACATTTGTTCATACTTGCAATAACTATAAGATCTTTGCAATCACATCCAAGTCCCTCCAGGCTCTGGGCACCCATGCTACGCCAACAGATCTTTGGATTCAGTGTTTCAGGTGGCAACGGATGACGGAGCATCTGGGCTCGTGGATAATCTGAGGCAGAGCTGGGAACAGTCTCAGGAGCATATGGCAGGGAAAATAACAGCAGTGCTTTCCACCTTCTGCGAGTGGTTCACCCACTTGGGAAACCTGTTTTTGATTTTGATTCATGGAACAAGGCAGTAAAGAAGAACTGGATAGCGCGCAGATACTTCTGCAGGCTCATGAAAAGGCTGAAACTCTGCATAACACAAACAATCAGATCATATGGGCAATTATGCATAAAAATATGTTTTTGAGAAAAGGGTGTTTTTGGATGGTTTCCTATCATATCTTGTTGATGGGAGCATAAGGACCATGGAAGAACTAACAATGTAATTACTGAGTGCAACATGAAGATGCAGACCAGAGTGGCAGAGACATTGACAGGTCTCTTGCTGGCCATTGGCTCGATATATTGTACTTAAATTCAAACACAAGTACCTCAATGAGCCTTATAATTGCATTATAAAGCTCTGTAGTGGTAAACACTTCCCAGTCTGTTCTCTGGAGTTGTTCTGAACATTTCTTCTTTTGTTTCCTCCTAACTCTCAGCCTTTCTTTATGCACTAATGAGAGTGCAGCAGTAGGTGCTGGCTCCTTCTGGCACCTCACCCTCCGCACTATATCAGGCACAGGACACTGTCTTGATTGCCAGAGAGCAAAGTCTGGAGAAGTGGATGTTGTCCACACTTAGATCAGTTTGAATATTGCTGCTTTCCTGTTTTGGAAGATCAGTAGAGGCAGTAGAGAAAGGATAAAAAGGCAGCAGGATATTCCCATGCAAACCTGAGAGTATAGATGCTCCATCCCTGGAGGTGTTCAAGGCCAGGTTGGATGGGGCTTTGAGCTCCCTTATCCTGTGGGAGGTGTCTCTGCCCATGGCAGGGGGGTTGAACTAGATGGGCTTTAATGTCCCTTCCAACCCAACCCATTCTATGGCTCTCAGAATATCTAAGAGGTCTTCATCTGTTGAACAGTATTATGATACGGTAGTGCCTGTACCTTAACATGTAGTTCATTTTACTGTTTTAAAGTAATAGACGAGCAATATGATTTATTTATTTTTAAACCAACAATGGGAGAATTATCAAACTAGCCAGAACACCAGCACACCCAGATTTTCTGCAAAGAGTTTGTTCATAACCTGTCCAGGGCCAGCTCTGCATTTGGCGTCTTGGTGGATGGCCAGAAATGTGAAATGAAGCTCTCTATCGGAGAGAAGCAGCACAGTTGTGTAGCTGTGAGGCTTGGAGAATCTATTGCTGTCACATCTGGATGCTTCATCCTTTCTATGGGTGCTGTGTTTGATGTTATTGCAGGATGAAACAGGGTGAGATTCCCACCCCTTGCAAGCATTGAAATGTAAGTGAGCACACTCAAAAATTTGGCTGCCACAACCAGAACACATTGTGTAGCTCAGCCATCTCCAACGACAGCCCATGCAAGTCACCTGCTCTTACGGTACTTGGTCCAAGACAGGATGGTTTGGGTCATGATCAGCCCTACCTACTGGAAGGCTCCATCCCATGAAGGGCAATAGCATCTTATCCTCCCCCAGACCATCCTGAAACAAGGTTTGCCAGCAGTTTGAGGGGGGCCAGCACAACGGGAAACAGACAGTGGACAACCTGCAACAATCCCAATCCACCCTGCTTGCAACAGCATCTGCGGCTGTTGCAGAGGAACTCCAGTGGATGCATGTGTATGACTAACGTGTGCTGATTTTTCCTGCCTCAGCACTGGCCGGAGATTGCCTTTTCATCATTCATTTCAACAGTGCCTGCTACTACAGGGGGAGAGCTTACATTAGAAATAATTTCTTCCGTCAGCTTCCTATTGTTAAAACATTTGACTCTTTTCCAGGCTTTCAGACCAGACTCGAAATGTAGCTGATATAGGCAGAATTGATACAAATGAGTAGATGCGTCGGAAATACGATGCATGGAGGCAGATTGAGCCCTCTGCTGTAGGAATACGTAAAGTCGGAGAGTAAAATAAGGCAATTTACCTCAATTCAGTAGTAAGGGCTGGATCTTTGCCTGGTCCTTGGAGTAGAAGAACTAGTGACCAGCTTTCCTGTTGCCAGCTCCCAGCTCCCAGAGGATGTGCACCATGCCATGAGCAGAAATGCTACTGTGCCTGCTACTTTCTGTTTCTCCAGTCAATAGGGAACGTAAAGCTTATGAGTTAAACCGGGACAATCAAGATTGCTTCAAGGGGTTGGAAGACCTGTTTCTTTCAATGGTGGAGCTGGGCATTCATTCATAGAGTTTTAAAATCCTAATCATCATCCCTCATGATGTCATTGCAAGCAAGATGCCCCTGCTCAGCCCATAATCAACCTGCCCAGCTTTCTGCTCAGCCATGGTTTTGGTGCTTGGAGAGGGCCTGTGTGCCCAGGAATGTCCTCCAGTCTTTCACCTCTCGGGATGTGTTGTGGTGACTCTTCTTTCTATCCCAGGGTCTCCTTTTGCCCGTGCCAGTTTGAAGAGTGGGAAGAATGAAAGCTCATCCTACTTTCGAAGGAAGGAGAAGATGTTCCGTTTCTTCATCAGGCGCATGGTGAAAGCTCAGAGCTTCTACTGGATTGTCCTCTGCGTGGTTGCTCTCAACACACTCTGTGTTGCGATGGTGCACTATGACCAGCCACAGAAGCTCACCACCACACTGTGTGAGTACCAGCAACTCTAGCTTTCCTCTAACAAGGTCTTGCATTTTTCAGCCCTCTGAGTGCTGCTGTCAGATCCCATGAGGTCTGTTTTATTGGCTTCTTATGCCTCCCTGAGAGGGGTCGGAAATGCATTAATGAGTGGTTCTAGTAAGTCAAGAATTTCTTCATGATGAGGGTGGTGAGACACACGTACAGGCTGCCCAGAAAAGTCATGGATGTCCCACCCCTTGAGGTGTTCAAGGCCAGGTTGGCTGGGGCTTTGAGCCCCCCTGATCCAGTGGGAAGTGTCTTGGCAGGGTGGGTGGGACTGGATGGGCTTTAAGGTCCCTTCCAACCCAAACCATTCCATGATTCTATGACTCTGTGTCCCTGAGATGGCAGCATGCGCAATGGCCAGAGCTGCTTGACATATAAAAAGCTCTGTGCTTACAGAATCATACATTATTTCACCACAGTTGTAGAATTTATTATCATATTCTTTGAAAGGTTCTTCCTTTACAGAAAGTCTTTCTTAATAACTATACCTTCCTTCCTAATGCTGTGTCATTAGATGGGATAGATGTCATTACGCCCTTCTGTGAAAATACGTCCAGTATTAGTGATAGAAATATTACCGTACAGAAAATGATACAATATTTGTGCAAAAGCTTTTATGTTAGCTTGGTTCCTGTGGTCATCTATCAGTTGGGGGTTCAGAAAGTCTGTAAGTACTTTTGAAGTGTGATTTTTTTTTTAAAAAAAAAAAATTGTCTATTGTCCTATCGTGAATAATAAATGGAGGCAGAGCACGTCAGTGTTACACTGAGGGTACAGACTTACTCAGAAAGATTCTCGTATACGAGTATGGAACGTGAATGACAGAGCTTTTTTCTCTTCTTTTAATGAAGGTTGTAGGCTATGACTCCTAGAAATGGAAAACTGGAAGAAACTGGAAAGGTGCAAATATGGTGACACCAAAAGTTTTTCCTTTTGAAGAGAAGGGGATGGCGAGTTTTTTCTGGAAGACTGAGCCATTACATTGGCCACTTCTAAATCTATAAAAGAGCCAGGAACAAATAATTTTGATCAGTACTTGATATTCCGATGTGGCTAGTTTGGAACTCATTAAATAAAACTTCTGAAGCAAGCGGACATAAGACCAAGAGAAACAGCCAAAATATTTCAAACAGTCTAACTTTATAACTTACATCATTAATGCTACTTGCCTACCTAATCTCCCTTGATTTCTATATAAATTAGATGCTTAAATATTTCTAGCCTGAGATCCTCAGATCTTCCCTTATTATAGGAAAGCAAACTTTTGAAGTTGTTTTTATAAACCTGAAAGGTCGATTATACCAGCTCCTCTGACTTCAAAAAAAGACCCCTATTAATGTTTGCTGAAATATTTAATACTAGCAGGTAGCGGAAGCTATAATGAGAGATGCATAAGAAGACAGAAACTTCTTTCAACTCTTTTTTTCTTTTTTTTTTTTTTTCCCCAAGATTTAGTCTGAAAAGAGACAGACGAGTCAGTCTTGCTTATTCACTTCCTAAGGTTAACAGAGGGAATAATAAGCTAGATTGGCAGTTATTAGAAGTTTGAGGCTTAGGATATCCCCTTGAATTAGGACTAAATGTCTAGAGAAAAACTCCACTTTAAGTCTTTTCAAATCTAAAAGGAAGGCTTTGGATTTCCAAACTTTTGGGAACACCTTGTGCAGTAACTTCTCTAAGAGAATATTAAGAAATCCATGAGCCAGCAACTTCTACTTAATGGAAGGGATGTTTCTTTTGATTAGAACTGAAGGAACACCTCTGTGTGGGAAACGTTTCTGGGACAGAGGCCATAAATTAGGTTCCCAACCTACCTCAGCTGAAGGCAAAAATTAGGGAAGGTAATCTTGTGAATTAGTTTCAGAAAAACTTGGGTAGCATATTTTAATTTCTTGGTGTGAGGGTACTACCAAGCTAAGAAAGAGTCATCTCATGGAGCTATTTTTAATGGAAAAGCCAAAAAACCACCGAGGAACCGTGTGTTCTTTGGAGCTAAATCCTTGGCATCCTCCCAGCAATAGGTGCTTTCCTGTGTTTTGTTTGCCCTTTGTATATCTTTACATCTTTCATTGCCGTTTACTGTAAGACTTGAGTGCATCCTTTGTCAGTATTGAAACACCTGGGAAGGTGTCCCACAAATCAATGCCTTTGATTCGCTGAAAGGAATACCAGTGGCTGCAGGCAAACACTGCTAGAAACAACAGTAACTGCTGAGGGGCTACGCACAGGTGGGTCACAGGCAAAACCAGAACAGCTGAGGGATTATAGGTTCTGCGGCTGTTTTTGTTTAGGTATAAGCATTGTGTCTTTAAACAGAGTTAAATATTAACCATGGTGACACAGAGAGTAAAAGACAGAGATGCAGAATGAATGGCGATCACTGGTCATGGTGGAAATTCTAAGATGCTGTCAATAATTTGGGATGAGAGAGTGGGGGGTGTTTGTGGGTTTGGGTTTGGGTTGGGTTGGGTTTTTTCCCCCAAAGAGAGTTTTCCCCAGGAGGTGCCATGGGCTCATTCCTGGGAGGGTTTGTCTTACGGTACAATGTGATGGAAACTCTTCAGAACAAAGAGCTTCTGAGAACTGTCCACTGAAAATGCTAATAAATTCAACCTCTTAAATTACAAGAGTCCTATAGGTTGACATCTCCCAGCTTTTCAGTATGATGAGCTGTGTTGTTTTCACACCTGTCTTTGCATTGGTGATGACCTAAAGGTTTCTGTCTGCTGTCGTGGGGGAGGTGTTGAATCATCCAGTTCCAACCCTTTGCCATGGGCAGCGACATCTTCCACTGGGTCAGGATGCTCAGTTTTCATAGCATAATCTTTCCTACTAATCGAAAGTTTAATGTTGAATACAGGGAATATTTTACACCTTAAGGCACTTGGCAGTTTGCATCGACTAACTGGTTGTTTTGTTACTGCAGTCATGGTAAGACTGGACTTGGTCCCTCTCACTCCAGCTTGAGCTGAACCGCAGCCAGCCTGAATAACACTACAGCCAACAGGAGCTCCAGATGTGGTTTAGCCCTTGAGGAGAGCTCCTTGAAAGCCCTGTTCAGCCCAAGATTCATGCTCAAATCCATTAGATATAGGCAGAACAAGATATCACAAACCCAAGGGATTTTAAACAGCTCCTGGAAATACTTGGTAAAATCCTTTAACTGCAAGAGTGACAGAGTTTGAAACCTGCTTTAAAGTTAATCCATGATGAGTCAACTTCACTGCAGAAGAGCAGGACTGGTCTGATGTAGAGCAAGAGAGAAGTAGCCAATTCTAATTATGTTGTTACATAGAAAGTGCATAGAAATGAACTGATGAGGAGTTTTGTGAACTGTAGCAGCAGGAGAGGAGTGGTAAAGTCTGGGAGGATCTCTTAAGCGCCGAAACTCTACCCAGGCACCTCTAATTCAATTATACCTGTCCCTCCAGGGAAAAGTTTAATTACATTACAAATTAATTTTATTTCAAGAATGATTGGTAAAAGCCTATGGGTCTGCATCGATTTATTTTTCCCTTGGTATTTTAACTTTTCTGCTGTTGAATTGTTCTGATTAGCTTTCTCTGCTTGATGTTCTGTATTGCTCCAACCACTTTGAAACAGGAGCTTTAGAAAGGGGCTTGGGATTCCTGTGGTCTTATTGAAAGAGCTGATGAGAAATTCTTTGAATCTTTGCAGCATGGTGAAGAACCAGACGTACTTTGTGCCCCTGTAATTATCTCCAAATTAGATCAGAGATTTTCCTTTTCTGCATGGAAAGGACTCCGGTGCCACATTGCAACAGGTGTTTTCTCATAGTGCACGTGGGCACACGGGACTGTTCTGCTCACCAAAGCGTGGACCTTCGATTAAATAAGTCGCCCTTCTCTATAGAAGTATATACCTCATGCAGCCACCCACCATTGTTATCTCTTTGTGGCAATTTCCACCATTGTTGATGATCTCAGAAAAAAGAGACTTGTGTCAGAAGACAGCTCTGCAATCCAGCCTCAAAAAGCATCACTGACATCAAATAGAAGCAGAGATGCTTCAATTGTGAGGGCAACAAACCAACAAAGTCCATAATGTGGGCACACAAGAGGTGCAGCATCAAGGGTTTTTCAGTCAGGACTGTGCCTTTTAAAAATATGTGCTGTAGCTTGAACAGAAGCAGGGGAATGCATTTCTGTGCCCTGTGCTGTGCAGGAGGCCAGTAGAGATGGTGGTGGTGGTGGTCTCCTCTTCATCTGACTAAAGCTGTGGAAGAAGGTTGGGACCAAAGCTCAATGGCCTCCCTGGGCAGGATTTAGGGACGATAGTGAAAAGGTTTTTGGATTAGATCAGTAAGGTTTCGCTTGGGAGCCCTCTCATCAGTCTTTCCTCCCCCTGTGGCTGCCCTTCATGAAGCAAATCTCTCCATCTTTCTCAGCTAGCACTGCAATGATCCTTAACGTGGTCCTAAATTTATATTTGTTTAAAAACAAGATCCAGAATGTCTCGCTTCTAATAAATAAAATTTTGAAAACAGTATTTTAGCCATTATGGCCTGAGAATGTCTTTGCTGCATGCTGTGTGATGCTGAACCATGTATTTGGTGCAATTAGGCCTTTTTTGATGATGTTGTGTTTGCCTTTGAAGTAGATAGCCAGCTCCCTCTGGATATAAATATGCAGCGTTTGCAATTGCGAGGAAAAGACTTTCTGAAATGAGCATATTTATTTATGTCTGCTAAACATTTCATGTCTGCTTTGTCAAGGAGGAGGAAGTTGTGCTTCACTGAGGTTCTCCTGGTATAAGGAGGATCAGCCAAGGAACCCAAAGTGGGTGGCTAGGCACCTGCTCCTAATGACATTGGGCTTGGAGATGGGACAGAAATGGAATTAATCCACGGGTAATTGATGAAAAAGAGCTGCTAACTATCTAATTCAAATGTATAGGGCAAAAAGATGCTAGCGTGGCCTTTGCCAATAGCACAAATTCGAAATTAAGTAAGAGTATTTGTATCAAACTTCTTTTCTTTAAATCACATTACAAAATGCTTCTGCATAAGGCAGATTAAATTACATGTGGGGTCTGAATACCAGGAGGTCCAAACAATGAAATTGCATTTTTCAATTATATGGCCAAGGCCATGTCAGAAGAAATCGTGTTTCTGATCTGTCCACTGGAGAAGCTGATTCATTCCGAGGCAATTCCTTCTGCTCAATGAGCTCACCATGTCTGTATTTTCCTTATCTCCATCCTTTGTCCTCACAGTTCTATGATTTGTAGCACCTGGTGTCTGCTCCAATACAGCTATCACTGCCTGTTTTGAACTCTGCTCTAGATGGAAGTCATCACCTGTGAAATGACCAGTTGGTTTCTTCTTTCAAGAGTAGCAGAACAAAGTCGTTTCTTGGGTGTTCTGTGTGGCTAATGTTTCCTGTTGGAAGTCTTTTAATCAAATATTTCTGCATTCTTAGAGAGGGCATTTGCTAGCTTTGCTCCTTCTATGATATTCTTGTTTCGCATGTGTGTTTGCAGGATATTTCACTTTGATGATGGAATATTGCACTTGTTGATACCTGGGTTTTGTTCCTCTTTTTGCTGGATGGGTGACTAAACATTAATCCCTGCTTCTTTCTTCCTTTTTCTTCTTTTGGAATAATGATATTTGTCTTGGCAGAGTGTGGGATTCAGGATCTGGCTTCTCCCCTGTGCAATTCCACGCATCAGCGCTGTGGTTGCCCTTGTGGGGAAGTGATGCGCTGCGTCAAGTGGAAGTGGTAGGGGTTGGACAAAACGGCTGTTAACAATTTCTTCCTTATATCCAGTCTAAACCTCCCTTCCCTTAGTTTAGAACCATCACTTCTTGTCCTGTCACAAGTGACTTTGCAGAAAAGTCTGTTTCCAGCTTTCCTGGAGCCCCTTTCTGCACTGGGAGCTGCTCTAAGGTCTCCCCAGAGCCTTCTCTTCTCCAGACTGCACAACCCCAGCTCTCTCAGCCTGTCCTTGTAGGTGAGATCCACTCGACGGAGTCCACCTCTTGGAATGAAAAAGGCTGAGAATACTGCAGACCTCAACTTTGTCACCTTATTCCTCAAATGTGAACACTTTGTCCTTGATAGTCTCCTTCAATGATATTGCTCCTGTTTTCAAGGAGTCAGTTACGTGATATAATTAATACCCTCCTGGTATTTCTTCCCCTATTGCAAATGTTGGCACAAGTGTCCTTGTAGGCTTCTTGTTGAAGTGTTTATGAAACCTTTCTCATCTAGTTAATGCTGCTTGGATTTCAGTTAACATTATGCCCATGATATTTCATTACTGCCTTTCATTTAAAAATTAAAACCGCTTTTTATTTTTTTTTTGATAATTGAAGCTGTGTTTTTCCAGCAGTTTGGAAAGACGAGCAGCAACGCGAGAGGGACCTGGGCCAACAGCACTCACTCGATGTGAATGTGCAGGGCAGTAAAGTTCGAACAGCCTGCTGTTCCATCCTCCTTTGTTCCCCACACTTGTTGGCTGAAGCCGCATGTTGCAGGAGGTCAGTCCCCAAAGGGGTGTGGCCAGCAGGAGCAGGGAAGGGATCGTGCCCTGTAATTGGCACTGGTGAGGCCACATCTTGAATCCTGTGATCAAATTTGTGCTCATCACTAAGAGAAAGACACTGAGGGGCTGGGTCGTGTCTGGAGGAGGGCAATGAAGCTGGCGAAAGGTCTGGGGAACAAGTCTTATGAGGACTGGCTGAGGGAACTGGGATTGTTTATCCTGGAGAAGACGAGGCTGAGGGGAGACCATGTTGCTCTCTACAACTGCCTGAAAGAAGGTTGTGATGAGGTGGGTGTTGGTCTCTTCTCCAAAGTAACAAGTGATGCTGAGAGGAAACAGCTGTGCCAGGCTAAGTTTAGTTTGGATATTAGGAAAAATTTCTTTACTGAAAGCATGGTGAAGCCCTGGCAGAGGCTGCCCAGGGCAGAGGGGGAGTCTCCATCCCTGGCAGAGTTCAAGAAACGTGTCGATGTGTCACTTTGGGACATGATTTAATATGCACAGTGGGGTTGGGCTGACGTTTGGACTTGATGATCTTAGAGGTTGTTTTCAACCTTAATGATTCTATGAGGGGTGAAAAACATCTGGGATTCTGGATTATTCAGCTGAATTTTCCTGTTATAATTTACATCTGTTGCCCCCGGTCTGTTGCTGTGCCCCTTCCAGNTAATTCAAATGTATAGGGCAAAAAGATGCTAGCGTGGCCTTTGCCAATAGCACAAATTCGAAATTAAGTAAGAGTATTTGTATCAAACTTCTTTTCTTTAAATCACATTACAAAATGCTTCTGCATAAGGCAGATTAAATTACATGTGGGGTCTGAATACCAGGAGGTCCAAACAATGAAATTGCATTTTTCAATTATATGGCCAAGGCCATGTCAGAAGAAATCGTGTTTCTGATCTGTCCACTGGAGAAGCTGATTCATTCCGAGGCAATTCCTTCTGCTCAATGAGCTCACCATGTCTGTATTTTCCTTATCTCCATCCTTTGTCCTCACAGTTCTATGATTTGTAGCACCTGGTGTCTGCTCCAATACAGCTATCACTGCCTGTTTTGAACTCTGCTCTAGATGGAAGTCATCACCTGTGAAATGACCAGTTGGTTTCTTCTTTCAAGAGTAGCAGAACAAAGTCGTTTCTTGGGTGTTCTGTGTGGCTAATGTTTCCTGTTGGAAGTCTTTTAATCAAATATTTCTGCATTCTTAGAGAGGGCATTTGCTAGCTTTGCTCCTTCTATGATATTCTTGTTTCGCATGTGTGTTTGCAGGATATTTCACTTTGATGATGGAATATTGCACTTGTTGATACCTGGGTTTTGTTCCTCTTTTTGCTGGATGGGTGACTAAACATTAATCCCTGCTTCTTTCTTCCTTTTTCTTCTTTTGGAATAATGATATTTGTCTTGGCAGAGTGTGGGATTCAGGATCTGGCTTCTCCCCTGTGCAATTCCACGCATCAGCGCTGTGGTTGCCCTTGTGGGGAAGTGATGCGCTGCGTCAAGTGGAAGTGGTAGGGGTTGGACAAAACGGCTGTTAACAATTTCTTCCTTATATCCAGTCTAAACCTCCCTTCCCTTAGTTTAGAACCATCACTTCTTGTCCTGTCACAAGTGACTTTGCAGAAAAGTCTGTTTCCAGCTTTCCTGGAGCCCCTTTCTGCACTGGGAGCTGCTCTAAGGTCTCCCCAGAGCCTTCTCTTCTCCAGACTGCACAACCCCAGCTCTCTCAGCCTGTCCTTGTAGGTGAGATCCACTCGACGGAGTCCACCTCTTGGAATGAAAAAGGCTGAGAATACTGCAGACCTCAACTTTGTCACCTTATTCCTCAAATGTGAACACTTTGTCCTTGATAGTCTCCTTCAATGATATTGCTCCTGTTTTCAAGGAGTCAGTTACGTGATATAATTAATACCCTCCTGGTATTTCTTCCCCTATTGCAAATGTTGGCACAAGTGTCCTTGTAGGCTTCTTGTTGAAGTGTTTATGAAACCTTTCTCATCTAGTTAATGCTGCTTGGATTTCAGTTAACATTATGCCCATGATATTTCATTACTGCCTTTCATTTAAAAATTAAAACCGCTTTTTATTTTTTTTTTGATAATTGAAGCTGTGTTTTTCCAGCAGTTTGGAAAGACGAGCAGCAACGCGAGAGGGACCTGGGCCAACAGCACTCACTCGATGTGAATGTGCAGGGCAGTAAAGTTCGAACAGCCTGCTGTTCCATCCTCCTTTGTTCCCCACACTTGTTGGCTGAAGCCGCATGTTGCAGGAGGTCAGTCCCCAAAGGGGTGTGGCCAGCAGGAGCAGGGAAGGGATCGTGCCCTGTAATTGGCACTGGTGAGGCCACATCTTGAATCCTGTGATCAAATTTGTGCTCATCACTAAGAGAAAGACACTGAGGGGCTGGGTCGTGTCTGGAGGAGGGCAATGAAGCTGGCGAAAGGTCTGGGGAACAAGTCTTATGAGGACTGGCTGAGGGAACTGGGATTGTTTATCCTGGAGAAGACGAGGCTGAGGGGAGACCATGTTGCTCTCTACAACTGCCTGAAAGAAGGTTGTGATGAGGTGGGTGTTGGTCTCTTCTCCAAAGTAACAAGTGATGCTGAGAGGAAACAGCTGTGCCAGGCTAAGTTTAGTTTGGATATTAGGAAAAATTTCTTTACTGAAAGCATGGTGAAGCCCTGGCAGAGGCTGCCCAGGGCAGAGGGGGAGTCTCCATCCCTGGCAGAGTTCAAGAAACGTGTCGATGTGTCACTTTGGGACATGATTTAATATGCACAGTGGGGTTGGGCTGACGTTTGGACTTGATGATCTTAGAGGTTGTTTTCAACCTTAATGATTCTATGAGGGGTGAAAAACATCTGGGATTCTGGATTATTCAGCTGAATTTTCCTGTTATAATTTACATCTGTTGCCCCCGGTCTGTTGCTGTGCCCCTTCCAGAACAGTTTGGCACCGTTTTGACTTTATCATTCCAGGAACTGTAAAACTGAAATTACAGAAGACGACTTTCCTGTAGCACCTGCGCTGCTACAGCATCCGAGGACTTTCTGTAGAGAACTAAGTAATGTGATTAACATCCATGCTTTGAAGTTTGATTCTTTTCCCCAATTTTTCTCTAGAGGTTTGCCTTATGATATTTCGCTCATTTTTGTAGAGAACAGCGGTTTTACCCTTTTCGCGTTTGTTTTGAGTATTTCATTGTTCTGTTACTCCAGGTCTAACTTGCATGACTTAAAGTGCCAACAGCATTGTTTTCTGTAGCTTCAAGTCCTAAAAACTGGCTCTGTAAATTGAAATCTCCAGCTATGTTCTTTCTGCCCTTTGTTTCATCAGAGGTGGTAAATATTCCCATCAAAAGCTTCACAGCCTGTTTGCCTGTGATATGTGAAGCAGAAGGAAACTGAACTTGCTCTTCCATAATTATATGGTTATACAGGCGTAATAAAAATAAATGTGGCTCTGTGCTAACGCTAGACACAACACCTCTGAATATGAGCTCTCGGAGGCAGCAGTTCTGTTGGGTAAGAAGGTATTTTTATCATGAGAGGATGTTACAAAAGCTTACACCCCACTTCCAAAAGTGCCTGTCTCGTGTAGGTGCAGAAGCCCCAAACACACATTTGCAAAATGTTATCCGTGTGATTAAATTAGATTTTTACAAGTATTACATCCAGAATTTTCTCTTGAATTTCCTTTATGAAGACAATGATAATGTTGTTTAAAGATCTGAGAATATTATTTAATGCCTATACCAACCTTCCCGTGTGAAACATTGCTTTCATGGTTCTTGAAGGCTGAATACAGCTCTTGCATGTATAGAAATAACTGAGTGAAACTGTCCTCGGGGTCTTGCTTGCCATTGCAAAGGGATTTTCTTCTGGCAGGAGGCGGTCAGTGTTGTGAAAAATTACTATTGTTCCCCACGTGAAGAGATTTGCTTACCAAGGACTTGTGGACTAATTTAACCTCTTTTCCTGTTTCCAGATTTTGCAGAGTTTGTGTTTCTGGGTCTGTTTCTTACTGAGATGTCTTTGAAGATGTATGGACTGGGGCCAAGGAATTACTTCCACTCTTCGTTCAACTGCTTTGACTTTGGGGTGAGTAGGCTTTAGCTGTGTGGATGAAGTGTGTAGCTCTCCTGGTACTGGATGGGATTGGACGTTTAAGGATGAGTATGTGGGAATCCATGGGAAACGGTGCTGCAGTTGTGTTTTCTGTGGGGAATAGTCGTTGTATAAATTAGCTGCTGTGCAACACATTAAGATTCTTGGAGTTATCATCCTTCTTGAAGAAATGTGACAGCTGGGAATTTCATTTCCTCAACAAGCTACAGGGTGTTCACAGCATCAGCACCAGTAAATGCTCTGATTACTGTGAGATTCTCTCTTCCATTTAAATGAGGTGATTTAAAGACAAAAAACCCCACACATCTCATTGCTTCTCTCTCCTATAATCCATTTAATGGCCTTTACCTCAAGATACATAGGCAGCACTTTTCAGACTTGAGTGCCCAGAAGGAGAAGCCTAAACACACGATTAGGTGGCAGAAAGGCGATAACTCACATCCTTTTATTGCACAGTACAGGCTCTCCCCTTCATGTAAAAACTAAACCTTTGAAGTGAGAGTAGTGGGTCCAGTTTTTACTCCATCTAATGAAGAATGTTACATACACAGTTTCATTTATTCATTAAAAACTATGAGGCTATTTTCTCTCCTCACAGAGGTTATCTCGTCATCTGTTATCTTTAAAGTGGGCTGAGCACCGAATCCCAGAAAGGGAATGGGTCTGTAAAGTTTCTTTACAAAGCGGATAAGAAGCTTATAATAGAGCCACGGGCAAGGGGGAGCTTTCAGTTCATTGTACCCATCATCCAGCCCTTCTCTCCAAGATTTAGTCTGCCATTTCTACTCTTTATCTGTCAAAACACTGGAGGTGATTTTTCTCCCCTATGGGGATAAAATCCCTGCCTCAGCACTGCTCCTACAACATAGGAGGAGGTATTTTTACCTTCGGTAAGTGACCACTCCTAAATCCAAGAGCAGAACTACAGCTTGTGACACTACCTCTTTTTGATGGTGTCAGAAGAAAAGCTCAGGACTAAATAGACTTTGAGATTAAACCAGCCAGCCCATGAATCCCCTGTGTCCAACAGACTGAGGTGTTGCATCGGGCTGCACCAAGTGTGGATCTCTCCTCTCTGGGGTGTCCATCGCAGCTGTTGGTGTGCTGCTCCTTCTGGCTGTGTAGCCCAAAGAATAACGTGCAGGCTCTCTTGTCACGAGAGGAAAACAGAGCACAAATAACATAGAATAGCGCAAGGTAACTGAATTGTTAAGTTATATTGCACATTCAGAATTGGCACCTAATCCGAGGAGCAGGGAGGCTCCCCTCCGGTGAAGGCAGATAGCTCATGGAAAAGTTTAACTGCACTGGCAAGGTGTCCTGCAAAGGCTGGAGTGAAGGGTGTGCTCACAGAACACAAGGGGGCTGACACCCAACCTTCATTAAATTCAGTGCATGCCTAAAGAGCCCAGCTTTTGCAAGCTGAGACAAAGGCCTGTGGCGGCGAACGATGTTTCCTAGTTAGGCTTTTGAGGGGATCATCGCCTTCTTTGCATTGTCCAGTGATCAGTGTACTTCACCAATGGACTGAGGGAGCTCTAAACTCCAGCCAGCTTGCCTCCATGCTGGCTGCCAGGTCCCCTTAATTCTTGTATCCAGGATGCTCCTCGCACAACAAGAAAAGCTCATTCCTGATAGTCACGGATGGGAGAGTTAAGAGCTTGCATTAAGCAAGAGATAAACCTACCAGGTCTCTGTGCTTTGCATCGTGCTGTGGTGAGTGCAGCACTGGCAATAAGATTTGCCAAGTATTTCCCAGGAGGTAAAGCTGTTGATCTGTTTTTAATTCTTCCTTCTTTAGAGAATCCACTGGGATCCTACTTCTAACTATGTTTCTTCCTGCTCACCCACCTTCCAGCCCCCAGAATTAATTCAGCTGCTTCACCCCCACTGGAATATCCCACAGATCTGTACTCAGTTTAGTCTGACAAACCATCAAGATGAAACTGTTCAAATGCAAAAAGTGAAACAACAAATCCAAGCAACATCAGCCTTGGGAGAAACAGTCCAGTGGGGTCTCATGTGAGACAACTCCCAGGAGAACGTGTTGAGCTGCCAGGGAAATTAATTATCAGTGTAACATGTAGAGGTCGAAGGAAAGGTTTTTGCTGACTCACTGGGGATTCCCGAGAGTGATAGACTGAGGGAGAGAAATTTTAGTTCTTTCTTTTTGTGATGGGAGCTACAGGCTGAGCAACTCTTGTCGATCTCCTTTCCCCACTATGTTTTCTTAAAGCTCGTGGTGCAGCCTTTCTTACAGAGCAGCTGAAAACAATGCTGTGTTTTTCAAAAAACGACCGTGTTTCTGTTTATGAAAGGGGTTTCCAAGCTGCTGAGTCTCCCAGCACCACTCAGGTACTCAGAGACAGCTCTGATGGCCCTGACTTCCCATTAGCACTCCCTTGCACCACACAAACCAGCTGCTTGTTGGGGGCCAGTGATAAGGTGCTTGTGGTGTGCTTAACACAACTGGCCCATGGTCTGTGGGAGCTCTGAAATGCTAGATTAATGCAAATAATAACAGTAATTGGCAGCAAAATGCCTGTCTTCTCTTATTAACCGTGCAGTAACCTGTGTGGATGTAATTGCCCTTTATGATTGTGCTTAACTCACTGCTATTTTGTCCTTTTTGCGATGAAGGATCAAAGAGAAGATTTCATTATCACTTGACGTTAATTCTCTGCCAACCTTAAAACAAACAAAAAGATAAAACAACCCCAAAATCACCTTGATTTGGGACAATTTTTTGAATAACTTAAGCTGAGGGCTTTTCAGACAATGGGATGCGCATGCAGGATGGACTTTGCAGGATCTCTTAAAGAGCTGTTATCTTAATCTTCCCCTAAAGACTCTCCGTGGACAGAAGTTTCTGGTGGATCTTGCCCAGTGCTAATGCTTTGCTGCTCTGTGGTGCTGCCGGTGAAGGTGAGGACGGGGCAGTATCCCCCTTCGTATTTGCAGGCTGGACCAGCCAGCTACGTGATGGGGAAAACGATGTGTTGGCACTTGTAGCTGAGCCAGTGTAGACTGAAAAAACAAGGTTATTTTGAGGTGGTTAGCTTGCTAGAAAGCAGTAAGTCCCTATCTGTGATTCCCTATGAGTGTGTTCCACTTCTAGGAACTACCCTTTTTAGATTGAACTGCAGAAAGCTGGGACCATGCTCGTTAGGGTTGTGTGTTAATCAATGATTTTGCAAAATTATGCTGATGCTTTCGTAAGAAAAACTTCACAGCCCAAGGTCTGATGATTCTTCTTTCCTCAGGCTCTCTAGCAGTACCACCAAGAGCTAAGCAGATTTCATTGCCTTAAGTAAAATGTAGTCTTCTTGCAGGTCATCGTGGGAAGTATATTTGAAGTTATTTGGGCGGCAGTGAAACCCGGTACCTCATTTGGCATCAGCGTATTGAGAGCTCTTCGACTGCTGAGGATTTTCAAAGTGACAAAGTAAGTCCAGCTCCCTTTCTTCTCACATTAGGTGTGTAGCATCGTGCGAAATCTGAATCACCATCCCCACAGCAAGTAGTAGTGCTTTCACCCTTGTCAAAAGACAATCCTACAAAAGCCTTGTACTGGGTGGCACAAAGGTCTGTCTGTCTGAGCATCCTGTCTGCACTGACCTTGGTGGGTGGAGGAGTGGAAGAAAATTGCAGATGCAGAGTTGCCCTTCTGAGTTTCTGGCAGTCAAAAGTTTGGGGAGTTCCTAAGCTGGAGTTTGCATCCACAAGGACTTTTAACAGCTCTTTTCCCAGCTTCATCTACAGACTTGTCTGACATCTGAGGGGAAACTTTATCACTCTCTATAACTGCCTGAAAGGAGGCTGTGGTGATGTGGGTGTTCGTCTCTTCGTTGGGCTGGTGGTTGGACTGGATGATCTTAGAGGTCTTTTACCAACCTTAACGATTCTATGATTCCGTGATCTTTTTTCCACCCTTGGGCAGAGGATTCCCCAGTGTTGTGGTGGGCTGCAGGGGAACAGACTTCTACTTTTTTGGTTTTAAGCTTGCTTAAAACAAAATTTGCATTAAGTCATCCCTTATTTCTTATGGTAAGAGAAAAAGAAGTTTCTTATCTACTTCCTAAGCCCCATCAGCTGCCCACTGTCCTTATCTGCCGCTGATCCAGTGACAGTTCCTTAAGTGTTTATGAACTGATGAGCTAAGCTATGTTGGTTATTACTGGATATTAGATCTTGGTGTCCGAACAACTGTGTCAACACAAATTTGAAGTGTGTTGCTGCTGCCTGTGCTGCTCTGGGAATGTCTGAGGTTTTCAGTCTTGAGCCTGTGAAGCTGAATTTTCACTGGAGTTGGGTTGCCAGAGCTTTTTAGTTGTTTTATGCTCAGGTATTGCATTAATGTGTGCTCGCATTAATGAACAGCTCCTGTGCAATTTAGAAATCCATCTCCAACAATTCCTGCAGGACTTCAAGATGCAGTGTGATGACATATTTGGGTGCTGTTGTTTTCCACCTTTTTTTTTTTTAACACCATTATCTCCTCAGATCTCCCAACTTCCCATCACTTTCTTGCTTATTCTTGGCTTGAAGTAACAAAAGGAAGAATCACACCTCTCTCCAAAAAACCAGCCTCCCAAAATAGGTAAAGCGTAGGTTGTCACAGAAAGAAAATAGTCATTTGAAGTAACCAGGTACTTTGGAAACATTGGCAGAGGCTGCCCAGGGCAGTGGTGGAGCCTCCATCCCTGGAGGGGTTCAAAAACCGTTGTGTTGATGGTTGGACTATGTGAGCTTAGAGGTCTTTTCCAACCTTAATGATTCTGATTGTATTCAAACACGAGTTTTGTTAGCTCTGTAGGGTTTGCTGATTTATATCTGCATATCCAAGATTTGTGTGTGATACTGTGTGTCCTTTGTTGGGGAACAGAGGTGTTGGGAGCATTCACTTCTGTAAATCTCCAGCTAAAATAGATGGGTGTCTGCTCCAGAAAAGTCACTACAGTCTGCCTTTGCACTGATCTCGTTCATCGAAAGCTCCAGCATTTGTAGAAAATTCATAGCAATTAATTACCAGCAGTTAATTTTATTCAGAGCTACTGGGATTGTGATGGGCTGCATGAGAACAGCATCTGATTGTGTTGCACTTTTTAATATACTTGAATATTTTTGCAAGCTAAAATGCTCTTTTTGTGAGCTTTGACTAGTTTAGCCAACATCGATAAAGGGATGAAACCTGAGATTCAACTTAACAAAGCACAGAGTCAGCTGAGTGCCCTCACACTGCTCAGGACAGCGAGTGAGATTCTCCTCCTGCAGTGATGCTCAAGTTCCCCTGACCTGGTTATGTGGATTTTTCACCCGTTTATCCCATTACCAGAAGCCACGTCCCCCCCAGCTCACACGGGGACAGCTCAGCTCTACTGACCCACATCATCCCAGTGTCTGAGCCGCACAGTTCAGCCCTAGCACAGCTCACGGAGAGCAACCAAAGCCATGGCACCAGGCACAGGTTGTTCCCCACCTGCTTTCATTGCAGCCTTTGCAGCATTCTGACTCTCAGTAGTTTTCTTCCCTCCCCCTCCCCATCTTTTTCCATCTCTTTCATAGGAATTTGTCTCCGAAGCTCCCTGCTCTGATTCTTTTGCCTCTGTGTTCAGCAGAAGCTGGTTGCAGCCCACCTGCTTTGAATAATTGATGTTCTTAGACCTTTGGATTCCTGTGTCCTACATGAGTGTGACTGCAGATGGCAAAGCAATACGATACTTAAAAAGTTCAATTACAGCCATCCTGAAAGGTGACAGGAGGGGCTAAAATTCAGTGAGGAGGACAAGGAGAAAACAGCTTTGTGTGTTTTAGTCTTTGTCATGATGGAACTGAGTGGGAATCAGTGTCTGTAGAAATGCAAGTCCTCATTGTATCCTGGCACTCCGTAGTTAGGCAGGGTTTGGTGTTGAGCTGTTCCAGGACAAGACAGAGCCTCCAGGTGTGTTGTGTGGTGCTGAGCTGTTCCAGGACAAGACAGAGCCTCCACGTGTGTTTCCTAACCAGTTACATTAACTGCAAGGTGCAAACCGCTTGCTTGTGGCAGGTTTTGCCTGAAGCCATTGTGTCAGCAGGGAAGAGATGTGTGATCAGCAAACACTTCCCCATTCTCCAAGGAGAGCAGCTCAGCCCCTTTTGCTTAGGGATTAACCCTCAGTAGGCCTGGTTGCAGCTTTTTCAATTGAAAATATTCTCCTGAGAGACCAAAGTTTCCCCTGAAACCTCTGTTACTGTATTATGGGCATAACTTTTCTTGAGATGGGTGCAGGATCCTGCTTCTGCTGGGTTGGATGTGTCTTCATGGCCCTCAGCACAGAGAAATGTGGGATGGTTCAGTCCTCCCAGCTACACCTGAGGGAAGAGAAAGGTGGAGAATGAAGACAGAGAGAAGAGAAAGGATGGAAGAGTGGCATTTCTGCTCTTCTGACTCAAGCTACCCATCAGCAGATCAGACTGATCCATGGGCTTCCTTCTGCTGGATACTCACAATTCCGCTGCAAGAAGAGGCTCAGGGCATGGGTCTGTCCCAAAAAATGCTGCTGGACGACACATGGGGCAGGATGACAGAGCGTGCTGCCATGGAGAGTCACCTCAGGACGCTAGCTGGGCAGCACCAGATGGTGGAAACAAGAGAAGTCACTGGAGAAAAAGAGAGAAAAATTCCCACTCATGGTCTCAGACTCGAAACTTTTAACCAAGGACATGTGAAACGGCTTTAAATCACTCGTTTCCTACTGCCTGCTCCAGCCCTGCTGTTCCACCTGCCTGTCTGTCCAAACAGAGATTGTCAAAGAGCTCCTCTGTTTAATAGCTCTTTCTACATTTTCTGATTCATTAGTTTTCCTAATATAAATGCTCCCTGCCTGTTCTCAACAGGGCAATAAAGCCCGGAAAGAGAGCTGTTTCTGAGCACCCTCCCGGCACGCTGTCACTCGATGTGACTGCCTGTGAGAGTGCCAGGAGCCGTCTCGGGGGACGGGGCAAAGAAAAGCAGACTGTCTATCTGGGCAATGTGACTTGGATGTGTCAGTCAGCATTTGGGATGAGTAAGTCCCTCTTGCCGTGTTGGAGTTGATGTCCTGGGTTTGTTTTCAGCCTCTGAGATGATTGCTTGGTCCTGGATGCTGAAGCCATGTGGCTGGATTGTCCCACACTGAAGGCATTTTTGTGCGTAAATGTGTGTGTTAAATCAGAGAACCATGGAATGAGTTGGGCTGAAATGGATCTTAAAGCCCACCAGTGCCACCGCTGCCATGGGCAGGGACACCTCCCACTGGATCAGGGGGCTTGGCCAACCTGGCCTTGAGCACCTCCAGGGATGGGGCAGCCACAGCTGCTCTGGGTAACCTGGGCCAGGGCCTCCCCACCCTCATGGAAAACCAGTTCTTCCCAAAATATCATCTAAATCTCCCTTCTTTCAGCTTCAAACTGTTCCCTCTTGTCCTATCCCTGCACTTCCTGATCCAGAGCCCCTCCCCAGCTTTCCTGGAGCCCTTTCAAGTACTGGGAGGCTGCTCTAAGGTCTCCCCCAAGCCTTCTCTTCTGCAGGCTGAGCAACCCCAACTCTACAGAAATGTTTAAACATGGTTAATTTTAAGGCCACTTGTGGGTACTGGCATTCAATATATTGGAAGGACACACTGCAAAGACGTGCTGGTGGAAATAAGCTGTTTATTCCTGGTTTGTGTCTTGTGAAGGGAGGTGTTCACTGTCCCCACGTCCAGTCTCACCTTGATGATATTGATACATCTCTGATTTTGACACCCCCACTGCCTGCCTTGCCGGATGAGAACGTGCAGAAAGACTGAAACCTATACCAGGAAAGGGGTTACTGAGAAACTGAACCAAACACTTTCACTGCAGATGACAGCTCTGCATGGGTACACATGCACCAAGGTGACCACCTCTACCCTTGCAATGCCACGAGAAATTTGCCACTCTAAGCTGAGTTTTCCAATCACAGAGAGAGGAGGTTAAAGATGCTGATATTCATTGCTGTTCTTTTCCTTTTGATAAGAAAATAGACTGTATTAGTTTCTCACTGAAGGTTCTTCTGCCGCTCATGTTATCTCTTGGCTGCTCTGATCTCCAACGCAGGTACTGGAATTCCCTGAGGAATCTGGTTGTCTCCTTGCTGAACTCCATGAAGTCCATCATCAGTTTGCTCTTCCTGCTGTTCCTGTTCATTGTGGTGTTTGCTTTGCTGGGGATGCAGCTCTTTGGAGGACAGTAAGTCAACCGGTCACCTGCGGTGTCCTGTCACCTGCGGTACCCAAGGTGGAGAGGAGCTGCAAGGCTCCAAATGGTCTCATCGTGGGTGCAGATGTCCATACTTCTGGGCTGCTGAAATGGGATCTCTGGTTTGTAGGAGAAGAGATTCTGTTCTGTTGGTTTTGCTGGAGCCGAGTTCTTTCTAGTTACTGTAATTTATAGTTCCTATATCGAACTAGACAAACTTCAAGGTCCTTTCCAACCCAAACCATTCCATCATTCCATGGTCCTCACCAAGCCCTCCAAAGCCTGACTGAGGGAGGCAGCTCTTTTTCTGCTCTGAGGGAAAAGGAAAATTATTTCCCCGATAGCCAGAGCAACAGGATTTTTTTTTTTTCCCTTGGAATATTTTTCTGCTAGAAAACAGTTTTGTTTAATCTGATTTTTTCACTAAAATCTGTCAGTTGTGGTGAAAATACCTATCACAACATGACCATTCAAACTCCATTAGGATTTTTGAAATGAAATAACTTTTTTTTTTTTAATCGAACAGTATTTTATCTTAAAAAAATTAAAATTAAATGACCTACTCAGAGGGCATCTTCAGTTTTGACTTTTGGAGTGGTTGGTTCCACAAAAAGCATTTTAGATTTTGATTGTTCATTTTAATTGTGCATGTGTGGAAATTTCTGTTATGGTTGGACTCAGTGATCTTAGAGGCCTTTTCCAACCTAAACAATTCTTTGATTTTGTGAAAATGAATTTCAAACCATCAGAATTTTCTCCAGCAATAAATTTGAGTTGCTGCTAATAATGTTAAGCATCTTCTCAGAGGTTCTGCATTCCTTGCCTGGGATGTTATTGCCAGGTGTAACAAATGTTGCTCTCTGGCTTGGGTTACAGGGTATTATGAGACTGCAGGAGAGTTGCTTGTCCCTTACTGCTCTTGTTTTTATCTCTTACTTCTCTCTAGATTCAATTTCCAAGATGAAACCCCAACCACGAATTTTGATACCTTCCCTGCTGCCATCCTCACAGTATTCCAGGTAAAGCTATCCCTTATCTCAAATGAGCATTACAACATCAATTCCTGGGCATCTCTTCCTGCTTACGGGGAGCAAAGAGGTCCCTCCAAATCTGTGGAATTTAGGAAAGAAGATCTCTTTCCTTCTCATGTGTTTTACCATATTCACCAACTGATGCATCACTAAAAATCAATACTACAGAATTAAGAAAAACTGGAACAAAAGATATTTTTTTTGTTGTTAGGAAAAGGACTAGAGATAAAATAGACATTTCCACACCGAGCTTAATGGCTGCATGCACCCAGGCTGTCGTCTTCTGAGGTCCTTGCCTGGGGCTGCTCTCTGCAGCGGCAGCGCTAGCGTGTGCCGCACTGCATGGTTTGTCCTGTCTGGAGTCCTAGACAGCGAGCGTGCAGTTGACCTGTTTAACTTTTGCCTGTGGTTGCCATAATTTAATGAGGAGAGAGGCCTGAGGTAGCTCCAGGCAGTGAGGGAATAATGTAGCATTTTGCAGGGTAATAGCTCAAGATAAGATGATGCTGGATAAGAATTACAGTCAGTGGGAGAACACAGAGGCATCAGCCTTGGGCAAATTTGTGTTACAGCAGGTGAAGTTCTGGCAGATGCAATGCTCGGGTTTAAGAGCCTCATTCTGGAGCTGCTCTCTGCATGCCTGTTTAAAACCAGTTATTTCAGGTGTTTTGAACAGGGAGCAGAGGATGCTGCACCCTGCTCCATCTGCAGGTAACGCTCTCGGGTGCATGGGCGACTGTATAGTGTCATCCTACACAAACTGCTGATGTGGGCTGGAGCAGAGACGTGATCCCGGATCTGACCTTTCATAGATCCCAGCAAGGCTTGGCTTCTGTATTTTAGTGTCGTCCCAAAAAGAGGGAAAATAAAAGGTTGGTGACAGGTTTTGGGTTAAAATGGAAAAGAGTCTAAAAGAAAATGTGTCCTGTGACCTCTGCATAAGCAGCTGTGTGGGGGTATTTCTTCTCTCCAGATGTCAGGCAAGCTCAGCAGTCCTTACCTTGCAGGATATTGCAAATATTGTTAGATTAATATTTGCATAGTATTTCAGGACTTCATCAAAGAAAGGGCTTACAGAAATGTAAAGGTATTGCCACAGAGCCGGAACTGAACCTGAGTCAGGCTCCGGATATGAGCATCTGGAAATTCTGATGTTATTTTGCTTTGGGACTAGAGCTGCATCTTGCGAATACTTAGCTGAAATATTTCCTCTCTATTCGTGTAACGTGGGGGCTGTGGGATGAAGGAAAACACCGCTGGATTTATGACATTTGTCTAGAATGTCAGAGCTATGAATTAAACCCAGTAGAAGTGCCAGCACTGAACTGACTCAGTGTAGCCCTGCAGAGGCATCTCAACACCCTCTGCTCCCAGTCCACACCCTCTCCTCCCCTGACCTGCAAATATCGTGTCAGCGTTCCTTCAGTACAGGCTTTGGGTCACGTTCTGACCTCACACTCCACAGACTCGGGCAAGGCAGCAGGCTTGCTTGGTCGCTGCTCTAAGGGGCAGAGTAGCATCAGTCAGGGAATGCGTTCAACGTGTTGAGCAAATGTCATAAAGGCAGATACACCCTGTCCATCCCTAAACCCTTTGGAGAGCCTTTGTTTAAGGAGCAATCTTAAACACAGTCTTCTGCAGCCTACCTTAGCCCAAATTATTTCAGCAGACCTGCCTGGGCCATAGTCCTCTCTCGTTGTGACTCCCAGCCTGGCAGCTGGCCAAACTCTGCGTTGGGTGCAACAGAACCCCGCTGTCCCGAAATTCCCTTTGAAGAGCATCATGTGTTTTTCTGCAGCTCCTGCCTCCTAGGAAAGTCTTTGTGACCTAAATGCCAAGCTGTGTACGTAGAAATACAAACACAAACTATATATATGTAGCCACATATATCTGTACACATATCTATCTGCATCTCCCTATTCTGGCTGGAAGTGTGTACAACATCCACCAGAGCAAACTCTATAAAGCAGAGAGACCTGTGTTACCTGCACCTGCTCTGCTCGCCGAGAGCTGCTACATAAATAATTACGTGCTGCTCGCTGCTAAGAAGCAGAGCACCAGTGGCTGCTGGAGGAGACGAGGAATCGCCGTGGCAGGATGGGACCGAACCTCAACTCTGCTGGTGGGTGCCCTGCCAAGGCTTGGCAAGCAGAGCTGGTTTTGGTTTGATGTCTGAGTGGCCTGGCTGCCCTCGCTGACCCGCCTGCAAGATAATGACACTGAGCTGACCCAATTTTGCATTTACTCAGGCCATTCTTCAGGAAAGCATCTCACTTTCAGGACAGCCCTTTGAAATGTGGTGGTACTGCCCCTCCTCAGCTGAGTGTCTCCTACTGTGAATGAGCTCATTAATCCATTAAGATTTCACAATAGTCCTTCAAAGCTGTTTTTATTCCATCACCTGATGGCTCCTCAGCCAAGCCTAAGCATTAAATGCTGAGCTGCACTGGACAAAAAGTACATTTGGGGTGGTCAAAAGCAGCTTTGGGTGTGGGGAAACCCAAAATGTTTGGGCTTCACCTTACTCCAAAGTCATCATTGCTTGCACTCCCCCAGCCCCTGCTGTGTTGTCCTTTTCTCTCCTGTAGCAAGAAGTTCTTACAGCATCCATAAGCTGGGACTTTAAAGACCAGAAAGTCCTTTATTAAGTGCACGTGCTAGGCTCCTTAGGAGCTGCTGCCTGATTGCTTAAGTAATCCCTCCAGCTGGTGGGTGACAGTGCCAGCAGCAGGAAGGACACCAGCTCCAGGGTTCCGTCCTCTTGCCAGAGCCTCAGGGAGCAGACTCAGCTGTCCCCGAGGTGGCTGCTTACTTCAGACCATTTATCTCTCTGTAAAAGTTCCATAATTTCCTTTAAGTTTTTGTTCCACTTCCAAAATAACTTGGGAACCCAGACCCCAACCCGCTGGACTCATTCACGTGCAGCTGGTGATTTGTGATACCTGTAACTCCTGGTCTTCTGCAGGGCATAGAAGTGCTCCTGCTATTTTCCTTTTCCACGAATGGTTATGTGAACAGAATTCGCATTGTGGTTATTCCCAGAAAGCAGGAATGGTTGCAAATTCATGGAAATGATACGAATGCAAGTTTGTGAACAGGGGTTTGCATAATTGAGTGCCAGAGTTGAAAGCCCAGTGCCCTGGTTCTTATTCTGTGGTGCAGATCCTGAGTGACTCCGATGCTGTGGGTCAGGTTTGGGCACTGATTTCTGGGCTCTGAATTATTTGATAACAGTTTCTTCACTTAAGAACCAAGTTTGTGTATGCACTGTATCTCCTTGCTCTTAGCCTGTTGCTGTCATCAGCATCAACCCTGCAGCAAGAAAGTGACAGGCGGCCAGTGACAGAATGAGAGGACACGGTCTCAGGCTTCGCCAGGGGAGGTTTAGGCTGGACATTAGGAAGAAGTTCTTCACTGAGAGGGTAATTGTTCATTGGAATGCTCTGCCTAGGGAGGTGGTGGAGTCACCATCCCTGGAGGTGTTCAAAGAGAATTTGGATGAGGCACTTAGTGCCATGGTGTAGCTGACAAGTAGGAGTAGGTGTAGTTAGTAGGTGTAGGTGTTGGGCCATAGGTTGGACTCGATGATCTCAAAGGTCTCTTCCAACCTTACAATACTGTGATACTGTGAAATGTTCTGTCTATCAGCAGCTGATGGCAGGTCTGGAATTTGCAGTTCTTGTGAGTATAGTGTATGCGCATGGGATTTGATTCCTGGAATGCGCTTCATGCTTTGGTTTTGGGGGATTTTTTCTTCTCCTAAAGACAAAGACAACTTCCTTTTTAGGGATTTGAGCTCTACATCTCAGCAGGCATGTTTTAATGTGCTAAAAGTAACCAGCTCCGCCGTGGTGGGCGGATGAAGTGCTGATCTGCCCAAAATGTTGCTGTGTTACCGTCATCGGTGAAGAACAGGAATGGCCGGCAATGCAGACTGGTGCAAAATTAGCATCTAGCATGACAAAGCTTATTTGAGTCTTAGATGTTTTCACTTATTATGATTAGTTTTTCTATTATTCATGTGTTTGCTAATTAACCTCAGGTCAGCATCCCCAGCCTGCAGCCAGGACAGATCTGCAGGGCGAAGCTGCGGCTGCGCTCGCCTCTGTCCAAGGATGCAGGAGAAACAGGGTCCCCTTCCAGCTACCCTCATGTGTCCTCACTCATACACATTTGGTTATTGCTTTTACTTAGGGGTTTCCTAGGGGTTTGTGGCCTCGGCAAGCAGGAAACGTGGAGAAGAACCCATGATGGGGCAGCTCCCTGGCACACAGTATCACAGTCTCACAGTATTGTAAGGTTGGAAGAGACCTTTGAGATCGAGTCCAACCTATGGCCCAACACCTACAGTGGTTTTGCCACCCAGTGCCTTGGCATTTGCAGTAATGTTCACGCGTGCACCAGCTGCAGCCCTGAAGCAGAAGGGGGTTACAAGAGTTTCTCCTCCTGCTCTGTGATCACTCGCTCTGTGCAGTGGGTATGGGCTGGGAGTTGAGCAAACCCTTTCCATACAAAGTGAATGAGAGGACATGGTGCTGGCAGGGGTTGCACAAGGCTTCAAGGTCAGACTGTCCTTAAGTCTACAGGAAATGTCATGCGTGAGGCTGTTGAAACCTGGTAGATCTGCGTGAGTTACAAACAGAGAGGGGGGAGAAATTCTGCTGGGGGTGAAGTGTTGCGATGTGGCGTTTCCTGGCTCTGCGTGGGTGCCCACACTCAGAGGTGGGTGAAGGGCACCTAACCAAGAGAGGGCAGGAATTGGTGCAATGGTCCTCCCTCACCAGTGCTCCTCCCTCCTCCTCAGCCCATGCTGGAATAGAAAGCTGCATCCAGCCCAGGGTGACACTGTCCAGGGCTGGGGGTTGATGTCCCCAGAGACCAGTTCTGGGCCCTCAGTTTAGGAAGGATGTTGAGATGTTAGAGGGTGTCCAGAGGAGAGCAACGAGGATGGTGAGGGGGCTGGAGCACAAGCCCTGTGAGGAGCGACTGAGGGAGCTGGGGTTGTTCAGCCTGGAGAAGAGGAGGCTCAGGGGAGACCTTATTGCCCTCTACAGCTGCCTGAAAGGAGGCTGTAGTGAGGCAGGGGTTGGTCTCTTCTCTCAGGTGACCAGCAACATAACAAGAGGACACGGTCTCAAGCTTCACTGGGGGAGGTTTTGGCTCAACATTAGGAAGTTCTTCACTGAGAGGGTGATTGGCCATTGGAATGTGCTGCCTGGGGAGATGGTGGAGTCACCATCCCTGGAGGTGTTTAAGGAGAGATTGGATGAGGCTCTTAGTGCCAGGGTTTAGATGATGAATTGGTGTTGGTGTTGGTGTTGGGTCATAGGCTGGACTTGATGATCTCAAAGGTCTTTTCCAACCTCGTCATACTGTGATACCAGTCCTGAGTTGCATCAAGCTGCCTACTTTCCCCAAACCTCACCTACTTTGTCTTTCCTTTGAGTCACCCTTTCTTCTCTCTTGAATTTTGCTGTGCAGATCCTGACAGGAGAAGACTGGAACGCGGTGATGTACCATGGAATAGAGTCGCAGGGTGGTGTCCACTCGGGGATGTTCTCTTCCATCTACTTCATCGTCCTGACATTGTTTGGTAACTGTATCCTTACACACTGCCTTGTGTGCACCCTTCCTGGGGTGCTAGAAATATCTAGTTTTGTTTAAATTCTCTTACCTTCACTTACACATTTTGAAACCAATCATCACTGGTTAGTCTGGAGAAGAGGAGGCTGAGGGAGGCCTCATCTACAATTATCTGGAAGGAGGTTGTAGTGAGGAGGGTCCTGGTCTCTTTTCCCAGGTAACAAGTGAAAGAATGAGAGGAAATGGCCCCAAGTTGTTTAGATTGAATATTAGGAAAAAATTATTTACTGAAGAGTGGTGAAGCCCTGGCAGAGGCTGCCCAGGGCAGAGGGGGAGTCTCCATCCCTGGAGGGGTCAAAAAACCTTGCAGATATGGAAATTTGGGACAGGGTTTAGTTGGCACAGTGAGTTTGGGCTGACAGTTGGATGGATGAGCTTAGAGGTCTTTTCCAAACTTAACAATTCTGTGATTCTGTGATTCTATAACTTTACTCCTTAGAGTACCTGGGGTAAGAGGCATAGGTAAGTTCTCCATGTTGGTGTCAGTTTTCTGATGGCAATGTAGGCATGGTCTTCATTCATTTTAGTTTTCATATTTTAGCTTAAGAATGTCCTATTAGCACTTAATTTATGTGTTGAGAAAAATGACTGAACTCAAGCAAGAGCAAGAGTATTTTCTTAGATAGTTTGCACTAAGTCAGGCAGGAAAGAGTTGAAATTGGTTTAGTGTGTAGATCAGGCTCCAGTCTCCTGGTGGCTTTATCTTCATGACAGTTCATCCAGCTCTGCTATTCCAAACGCTTGAAATCATCTTGTTTCCGCATAATGCTTAAAACTTAAGTCCAGATCTCGGTTTTTGTGCCCTCAGAGCACATTATGTTCCAAGACCTAACACACGAAATCTCTAAAGATGTTTTATTCTGCTTTGTCATGAAAATCTTTTGAGGACAATAGGAAACTGGGAGCTTGCGTCCCCAGAAAATGTCCCAGGCTGTCTCGTGGGCAGCCAACACCACGCTAACTCGTTTTATGTCCCCAGGGAGGTCGAAGGAGGCAAGAACGTAGTGGTAGCATGGAGCTGGCATTCAGAAAGGGGTTGTATTGTGTAGAAATGAGCAGAGTGATTCTGTGATCTAATGGCTGGGTGCAGTTAGGAAAGCAAGCGGTACATAGTTGTGATGGCTCTGCCCCTGCTTCGTGGTGGAGGCTGCTGATGGGCTGATGTTGCGTAGCACCGCTCACATCAACTACGGGGACAGAATGGTTGATGTAAGGTGTTGGCTGGCTGCAGCAACAAGCTGCGTGGTGTAAAACAGAGCATCCTTGAAAAGGGAAACTTAAGCACTGATGTATGTGTGAGGCAGCCTGGCTGGTTTGTTTGTTCTGTAAAATAGGGATAATAATGCTGAGGGCTGCTGCTCTGCTTGAGAGCTCCCTGGAGAGTTTCCCAGAAGTGTGAATCTGCTTGGAGTCCCAGCATTCGTCTTTTCCTAGGAATTCTCCTGCTTGTGCTGGCAGCATCAGCTGGGTACCTAGGACAAAGGGAAGGGCAGGTGGGGGGCAATGCTTGTGCTAAAGACACAGCTCTTATAGACATGGACCCTTTCAGCTGAGGGTCCAGATGAGAAGACACAGAACATCATCACCTGTGGAGTGCACAGCAGGGCTCTGTCCCTTTGCTTTGCAGGAAATCTTCCCGTTAGCACAAGGAACTGAGACAGGGAACAGCAGAGCAGGCAGCGTGCGAGCTGTGCTGGTCACACAAGCGTGTCCCTGCAGGATTTATCCCATTATCGTGCACTGTCAGAGCCAGAGCAGCCGTAATGCCTGCGCTGGCTCAGCAGTCGGGCTCAGACATCCGCCTCGTGGCAGGCAGCATGCCCCCTTCTAGAAACACAAGGCTTTGGAAAACTGGGTCAATGGAGAGCTGGGAGGGAGGGAGAGCTCTAAATCCTCAGGGCTTGGCATTTGAAAATGAGATTAAGCTATAATCAGGCTTGACAGCAGGGCTGAGAGAGAAACTTTTAACCTCAGAGCAGCTATGATCCAACATTTTTGAGGAACAGGATATAAATTCTGTTCTTGCACCTTTAGTTCAAAGAGGGGGCTTCTCCCTTGTCCTTTCCTTTTCATTAAAAGGGAAAGAGCAGGGGATATTCAAGAGGAGGGAATGAGGACCTGGGTCACCTATTGTCACTGTAATGAATTTGATATTTGCCTTTGCTTGCCCTGGTGGAGTGGTGGGTTGAAACCATACCCAGGTTCTCCTCAAATTCCATCCTGGCAGAGACCAGACGGGTTGTTTTCCATTCTGCTGTCCTGCAGCCGAGGAGAGCGGGGAGGTGGCTTTCCTGGCTCCTTCCCCAGGACAGTGGGGAAGTGGCTGTCTTGTGCCCTGTGTCTGCAGTCGCGTGCTGGTGGCACACCTTTGTTCAGCCAGAGTGCTCTCGGGGGCACAATCTGTGCATTTGGCAGGGAGGGTGTGTCAGGTAAAAATCTTTAATTCTGCAGATGGGGATGAGTTTGCTGCAGGTGTCTATGAACACAGAGAGATGGAAGAACTGACTGAGAAACAGTAAAAGCACTCAGAGAAACCCTTCTGTGACCTTTTACAGTGTCATAGAAGACTCTTTACAAACTTATAGTGATCAGAGTTCACAGAGTCATAAAATGGTTTGGGTTGGAAGGGACCTCACAGCCCATCCAGTGCCACCCCCTGCCATGAGCCTCCCACTGGATCAGGGGGCTCCAAGCCCCATCCAACCTGGCCTGGAACACCTCCAGGGATGGGGCAGCCACCACTGCTCTGGGCACCCTGGGCCAGGGCCTCCCCACCCTCACAGCAAAACATTNTCTCCAAGCAGACAGTCTGGCAGACTTGGGTGTTTCTGCCCCCCTCCTCAAAAGGTTCCTCAGCCCTTTTTGAAGAGCTCAGAGATTCCCAGGATCATAGAATGCCCTGAGTTGGAAGGGACCCACAAGGATCATCAAGTCCAACTCCTGTCCCTACACAGGACACCCCAACACTCACACCGTGGGGCTGAGGGCCTTGGCCAAACGCTGCTGGAATATTGTCAGGCTGTGACTGCTTCCCTGGGAGCTGTTCCAGGGCTCCAACACCCTCTGGGTGAAGAACCTTCTCCTAATATCCAACCCAACCCTCCTCAGAGCACCTTTCTGCCATTCCCACGGGTCCTAACCACCACCCAAACTCCAGCTCCTGCTCCAGGCTGTAGAACTTGCACAGACCCGTGGACCTCACTGCCAGCTGAGCCGGTTGCTGGTGCCGAGCACGGCTCTCCTGCATGGCACCCAAGGGCATTGGGACGGGCAGCATGCTCCAGGCATTCACTGCTTTTCATTTCAGGTGTCTCTGCAGTTTTTCAGGGGATTTTTTTCCTTTTCTTTTTTTTTTCTCAACAGATAGATCAGTTTATCAAATAATGAGATAATGAATACAGGCATGACGCCATCTCCTACAAAATGGGCCAAATCCTGCTGTTACGCTGATCATACTACTTTCATTAAACATTTCAGACGCAGAGTTCTGGCTCCACATGGACTCTCTGGGTCTGGGAATGTAACATGAGGGACTTTTGACTTACAAAAACAAAGTTTCTAGGTCTTTCCCTTGCAGTAGTCCCTTGAAAAATGTAAATAGATTCAAAGAAACAACGGAGCTGCAGTGGGAAGCAGGGTATGCCAGCACCCACTCACCTTTCTTCTTCCTGAGAAAGAACAATCACAAGAAGAAATGAGTACCTTGCATTTAAAAGGAGCAAGTTTTACAAGCTGACCCAAAATTGCCAATGCCAATTCTCTAACAAGAGTTGATCCACAGTCTGCCTAAACTCTTACAAACGGCCAGTATTCCATAAATGAAAATAAATCCCCTCCCAGCAGAGGAGCTGAAGTGCCTTTTGCTGATCTGCATCCAGAGGGGGCTCAGACTGATATCAAAAATAGTGATACAAGGAAATAAAACCAGAAAGTCCCACTTAATAAACTCAGCTGCAGTGAGCATTGGTGTGGGGAGGGCTGCTGGCAAATCCACACCTGACAAATGACAAAAAATCCACTGCATTAAAAGAGTACATTTTTAAAGGTTTTTGCAGGGAGCTCATTAAGCAGGAAGATCTTTCTAAAGTCCCAAGTTGGAGCAGAAAAGACAGTTCACATTAATCTAATCTACACTTAAGGCAGACCTGGGCTTTGCTGGGCTGCAGGGCTCTCCTTGGGAAGGTGAACCTGAGACTCAGACACGAATCTCAGCCTGTACCCAAATTACTGGGGCACTGCAGCATCAACGATATTAATGACTATTTTCCTTCCAGCAAAAATACAGGACTGTTCTTTTCTGGTAAACTAAACTTTATTTTCAGGCATTTCTGGTTATGTTTTGACAGTTCATGATAACTCAAGCCCCTGCTAAGTCGTACACGTCAGCTTTTCCACCGAGATAAGTGACTGCCTGCTGCTTGCTCTTCGCATCAAACCTGTAGCTGGTTAAAAGCAGGGATAGCACTGACCCTACTGAAATACCCTTTGAAATATCAGCTCAAGCATTAGAGCAATTCCATGGTATAATAAACACACAAGGGAAAGATTTAACCCCTCATCCTCCACCACACACTCCAGCCTCTGTTCTCCCCTCCTGACCATGGTGTTTAAAAGGCAAACAGGTCCATGTGGGATGCAGAAGAGCTCTCAGAAGCGCCCTGTGAAAGCAAGAGATGCTCTCAGACTGCGTTTACACAGAGACAATCTGGGTCAGGCATGAAATTCTCCACAGAAATTAGTAGATTCACTTAAGGGGAGACCGTAGAGCAGCCTCCCAGCACCGAAAGGGGCTGCAGGAAAGCTGGGGAGGGGCTCTGGACCAAGGAGTGCAGGAATAGGGTGAGTTTTAGGGTAAGAACAGCTTTAATCTGCAAGAAGGGAAATCGAGGTGAGATCTGAGGCAGAAAT
>VWPV01030324.1:0-37796 GCA_013389885.1 Geococcyx californianus | reverse complement strand
TGGAATGCTCTGCCTAGGGAGATGGTGGAGTCACCATCCCTGGAGGTGTTCAAAGAGAAATTGGATGAGGCACTTAGTGATATTGTATAACTGACAAGTAGGAGTAGGTGTAGTTAGTAGGTGTAGGTGTTGGGCCATAGGTTGGACTTGATGATCTCATAGGTCTCTTCCAACCTTACAATACTGTGATACTGTGATACTGTGAATAGGAACAATCATATGGAAAATTATGTTCTTATAATGTGGCAATTGACATCAACGTGTACACATGCTGAAAACTCTAAATATTCAAAAATCATATTTATGATACAGTCTCATGTGGCAAAACCAAATTAAACCACACTTTTCTAAACAACTAAAAGACAGCTTAATCTTGAAGTTATATAAATGCAAGACGAGGTAATGCAAAAATAAAATATTTTTCAATATCAAATTTTGAAAGTTACAAAATAAGAATTGTTCTTTAAATAAAATACTTCTCAATGACCAATCCACAATTAGTAAATCATTTGAATACAGGTTTGAACATCAATTGCTCCTTTCTTTCTTGAAATGTTTCTATACTTAATATCTCCTCAACATTGATTCTGCTGGGCCCTGGCGAGAAAAATCTTGGATTCTCATGGTTAGAATAATGTTTAGAATCAGAATTCATGTATAACTGAAGAGACACAGATCTGCTAAAAAAAAAGAAGAAACAAGAGGTAAAATGATCCTCAGCACCTGCCCCTCCAAAAAAAATAAAAGAAAAGAAAAGGAAAACCAGTTATGATACTGTGACCGTAGGCTCTAAGGGTCTCTTCTTGATAATTATCAAGTTCAACTTCAATTGTCTCTTCCTGTCTGGAATAGAGCTTATTGCACGCTAAATAATGTTGGTTTATTTATGCGGAAAGCTTAGAGAGGAGGAAAGTGTCATTCAGAGAAAAATAAAACATTTTATGTAGAATAGAGGATTGAAGTTTAGTGAGGATAGCAGGGATACAATTCGTATTGCCTTGAAGAATGTGGTCTTTTGTAAGTGGAGGGAGAGTTCAGCTGCATTAACTCCTCTTTCTCAAGGTGACAATGAAGTGTCTGTCTTACATATCAGACACCCTTATTACAATAGAATTGGAGACATCTGTGTGCCTTAGCCTCTGACAACTAACAAATATTTGCGGCAATGATCACTTCATTTTGTTTGGATAAATGATAGAATTAATGACAACTTTTAGATTTTCTAACCTCAGTTCTGGAACAGATATTGATATCTGTCCCATAGAAAATATTTAGACAGCATTCAAGCCAAAACAAATTATTAGCTACGATAACAGTCATTCAACAGGCAAATATCACATTCTATACCAACAGAATCACAGAATACTTGAGGTTGGAAGGGACCTTCATACGTCATCTATTCCAACCTCCCCGCTCAAGAAGGGCTACCTAGAGCTGGTAGCCCAGCATGGTGTCCAGATAGCTTTTGGATATCGCCAAGGACAGAGACTCCACAACCTCTCTGGGCAACCTGTACCATTAGTCAGTCATCCTCACAGTGAAAAAAAGTGTTTCCTGATGTTTGGACAGAACCTTCTGTTTCAGTTTGTGCCCATTTCCTCTGGCCCTGACACTGGGCACCAATGAAAAGAGCCTGGTTTCATCTTCTTTACACCCTTCCTTCATTCCCGAGTTCCCAGGCTTCACTTCTCCAGGCTGAATACTCCCAGCTTTCTCACTCTTTCCTAGTCTGATAGATGCTCCAGTCTCTGCAATATGGCAGTCAGAGATACGCTTTTAATCCTGAATATAATCTGCTGTCATACATTTTCTCCATTGAAATATAGGCGAGATCAAACATTAAATGCCAGGCAGTAGTTGAAGAGAGCAGAAGAGATGCCTTTTTTGTTGTGGGTCTGTTTGGGGTGTGTTCGAGGCCATTTTGACTGAGCATTTCTTTCCCTAGAATCAGTCAGACTTATTTACTAGGGGCAAGTATCCAGTGTATAAAGGGAAAGATAAAGATGGACTCTCAAATTCATCTGACAATTAAAACTGGCATAAACTGAAAGATGAATCCTGGCACCTGCCCACATTATCTGTTTATTCCTGCGCTATCTTTGTATCTCCAGTGAAATGGTTTGAGAAATCAATTCACACAAAAACTAACCAGGCAAAAAAACTGAGCAGCTGAAGGTACAAAGAAGCAGGAACAAATATACTTTGTGTCGTAGACCACACATATTTCATCTCTGTTTGGATCTCATCTGCATAATATAAATCTCAGGATATGTTGACTTTGGCATCACTAAATGCTGAATAATAAATTTTGTATTAATTACAGGGAGCAAACCCCATGCCTTAGAGGGTTCACTCTAGTGGGGATTTATATTAAAAATTAATACTTTGTCTCTTTGTTCTGTAAGAATGAGTGAATATAATTAATAGTAATTCATATATTTTGTAAAATAACCCATATCTTTAATTTTTCTTTCTGCCACCTAATTTTATCACTTATCTGAACTCTAGCTGCATAAATAATACTGTTTAGATTGTGAATTAGGATTTCTGTCCCCCAGTACGTATCCCCTCTGATGGCAAGAGTAGTATGGCATTTAGTTCTGTTACAAATATTTGACTCTCAGAGTTTAGTAACATGTTCATCTATGCTAAACATTTCTGTAATTCTACCTAGTATTATTTCTGGAAAGAAGTTAGAATTTGCTGTTTCTGTTGTAGTTAATTACAGAAGTTAACTATTTGTATAAGCAGAAAGCCAAAACCTTTCCAAGGGTTTTCACCATTTAGAAAAGAATAAACAAGGTCACAGGTGGTAATCATTCTCCTCTAGCTGGTCTTGGCCCACATAGAATAAGGATTATTTCTGATGATTCCTCTTCTTCATGCAGGAAAATGTTGCAGAGTCAGGATTTTTTTAAAAAATTTTTTTTCTCCCCCAGGATATGCAGGAGGTCCTTTTAACAGTTGAGAGAGAAGAGAAGCAGTGTGTGAGAGAATTAGCTGATGAGCTAATTCACTTTTTAATGAGATTGTAAGTCTGACAACCTTATCAAGAATTAGGATCTTTTGCTTTCATTCTTTGCTGTAACACAGATTTGTACGGCATTTTACTGTTGAAATTATTTGACCTGCAGTGGATCATTCTTCATCTATAACCTTACTACAGTTTCTGAGGACATCTGAAAGGTGATCTCTGAGTTATGATACATTGCTCGGTGAGGAAGACAGAAAATTAGTTTGGTTTCTTAGACCGTTGACTCTGTCATCAACAGAAAAGTTAAATATCTGCAGAAGGTAGAAGCTGACCAGATCCATGCCTTTCCAAAAATATAATGATATTTGGAAAATTGTTAATTGCTCTTGGTTTTGAGATGTTAGGCCACAAAATACAGTGCAGTGAGAAACTGATAAAAGATCACTTTGCGCATAGATTAACATTCTTGAAAGTCTTTTCCTATGAAGTCTTCTCTGTAACTCAATCAAATGTAGGCATCCATGTTTTTTAAGATATCGTCTTATAGAAAATGAAAGAACAGATCTAAAGTTAATCAGATCTAAGGTACTTTCTGATAGATCTTATGATTTCCATTACGACATGTAGACAAATAGTAGTACCACTTTTCACCATGGTTACATATTTCCTCTGTTTAACCAATTACTACAAGTTTTTTTTCCGAACACTTCTAATTTGGATTACCCTTCTGATGCTATAAGGAACATTTCCTTGCAATTTTTTAAATTCTAATTTACTTTTCTGATTCTCAGATTCAAAGATATTACTGGCAATAGTTCTATTGGTAGAATCGCTTTTGTCGCAAGAAGTGATCACAGTGGAAGGAAAAGCAAGAAATGTTGTGGTGTCATCGAGTGTCAAGTGGCCAGTTTGTCAAAAAAGAAACTTTACCAAAGCAATGGCCAACCTGCCCTTTATTTTATACAGTAGCACTGCTTGTTCTGAACCTTCAAGGTAGGTATGTGCTCTCCTGGACAAGTGTAAAATTGACCATTTGTTTGGATGCTTGCAGGAGAAGGTACCGTAAATTTATGCATAAAAATTCTGACTTGCTCTCTCCTTTCATGGTACTTGGGTAAAACCTGAAATAAGAAGGCGTCTGTCCCACATCCAAAATTTGAATTAATGTGTGCATTTGCCTAAACACTTTCCAAAGCTTATCCCACTTATTTAATTTTCTGAACTCTTTTTAAAAGTACAATAAACAATAAAGCTATTCAGATGCACAGAAAATCCGTGGAAAGAAAGGGGGGAGAACTGTAAAAAAAAATACATGCATAACTTAAAAAAGGATCCCAAACACTAAATATGTTGTATTTTTAGGGCAAGCATCACAGGCATGCTATTATCAGTGCTGGACTGATAACACAGGAATGAAGCGGGGTAAAGAAGACAAAGAGAGTTTAGGAAAAACAGAACAAGATAGTTCAAAAGCTAAAAATAATATCTTTGAATCTTTGGGATTGGTGACATCTTTCATGAAACAATATACACTGTAGATTTTTCTTTTTTTTGTAATTTAACTGTGCCAGTGTATACCACAGGGATATGACTTAAATTATGCTTATTCTATAGACTCAAGATTTTTATCCAGATTAAAATAAATCCCAAATCCTGCTTATCCAGTCCATGCATAATTATACGGAACTGTTTTTATAAAAATGCATAATGCAATGAAACATAGTCAAGAGAGATGTAGGAATGAAGCACAGGGGAATAAATGAACAAATAAACAATGTTCTCAGCATATTTCACCTGCAGTTAATTTTAAGTTTAGCCATTTCAAATGGTTTTCAATATAAAGTGTCGTATTTTGTTTAGGTAATTGAGTTTATTTAGTCTTAGTGCAATGTTATTCCTGAGATTAATGTTAGGGGTTGTTTCTCATTTTTATGGAAGAATCATGGTATATTACAAATGAAAATTAAAAACATCTTTGGAAACGTATTCTCTCTATATTATTTTTATATATATATGAGTACGTGTGCGTATATATTACATGTACATATATATATAAAATATAGGTTATGCATGCATTTCATATTTCAAAGGAGATAGAGGACAGAGTTTTAAGATTTTATTTAATTTTCATTCATGAAATGAAAAATAAAGACATTGGATCAAATTCTGCCTTCAGATTTTTTGCAAAAAATCTCCCAGCGAGTACTGACAGGAGTCAAACACATTTGTCTGAGGACAGTATTAGCCCTTTGCTGTGTAATTTCAAATATTTCATGCAAAAGTAAGTTAATACCACATGCAAATCCATCTCATATGCACACGGCTTATAGACAAGAAAACTTAGGTGATGCTTGTGCTAACATGCGTATATGGTTTGAAATAAGAGCATTCACGCAAAGGAAAATGCAGAATGGTCAGCATGGCAACTTGGTCAGAGTGACATTCCTATAGAGCAACTGCCTAATGCAAACCAATATGCACACGACCGTTTGGGGGCAGAGAAGCATGACTGAAGTTGTGGGGTAAAACAGTGATTAATAAATGTGATTAGATTAACATTTCTTAATGTCTAATTTTTAGTAACCATTTTGCCCCACATCTGATTCTGATTGGATTACTTCCTTTTGCTATCTACCCCTTCATCATGCAAAAAGTTACAATTAAAATTAGAAAGCATTGAACAAGCTCTAAATCCAACAGATAACATGGATATTCTCCACACTTTATACTGGAATTAAATTTGATATAAATACCTCCTGCTCTTACCAGTGGGTGGTGTTATTCCATGTATTTAGATATGAAGCAGACAGGAAAGAGATAAATCTTTCATAAGTACAACATAAATCACACAATTCTTAGTGTAATATATACAAACTCATTTTTAAGAAAGTTAAGTGACTCCCATAAAATTTGAGGAACAGAATTGTGAGCAGAATACTAAATACAATATAACAGAACAAGTTACTAATCTTATTTTTTTTTTCATTTTATTTAAAACAAAGCCTCCATACTGCCTCACAATCATATTGCAGAATATGGGCTGTTTAATCCATTTAGTTAGTATTTCACATTGATGACAAATCCAAGACTAATTCCAGTACACCAATTCTTTAACCTGACAACATTCAGTTTTCATTACTATTTCATTTGAAACAGGTGTTCTTAGTACATCCATTGGTAGTAATGAATTAGTTAAGGTGTACACGATTTTGTAATATCTTCAGAAATAATTCAATGAGCTACTTCAGGCTTAGGCTGCACCCACCTGCAGCTTTAGGCCTGATCCTGCAAAGTGCTGAGTACCCAACAATGCCATTTCCAGCAGAGAGAATTAGGGCCGTTCAGCGCCATGCAGGATGAAGCTACTGGTGCTGTCTTCCACCGCAGTAATCCTGGCAGAGGTTTGTACAAATATCCTTGTCTTGCACTGGGGCATAATATCACTCTGGAGGGGACACTTATGGAAGTGGGAGATGAAGTGCAATATATTTAATTTGCTGAATTACTTTTAAGATCTGCTTTACTTAATGGTAACCATAAAGTCAAGCCATCAATGATACAGGTTTATAAAAGCTTTTAATCAATACCATTGTTTCTGTTTACTGCATGAAAGTATACCTCTCTGATAGTCATTCACAGACACCTGTATAGATACCACATGGAAGCTGTTTGAATTTATGTCAAAATTTTGGAGGCTGATTTCTAGTTAAATTGTTAAAAAGCATACAGAGTTTCTTGTTCTCTTCAACTTTATGGAGAGCTCTGAAAAGTCTCTAATCTAGAACTCAGAGCAGCTGTGTAAAGAAACCCTATAGAAGCATAGGTCCTTAAGATGCACAATGCTCTCAGTGACTTCAAATCTATGTCAACTTTTCAGAAAAAACGTTGCTGTCTCCAGATAATAAGCCAGAAATATAGATGTTTACTTTTGCTCATTAGCACATTGTTATGTTTTTTAGCTGGCCACACAACACGCTTTTAAATAAGGAGTATTTACAAAGAGAAATATGAGTGTTGTACCTTGCCGCTTCCTAGTACTCACATTCTGTGGGTTGCTAAATGGTTAGTGGTACTGTTATTGACTTTCAGTGCAGAATCATGTGGTTGTGAATGCAAGAGAACTACTGTTCAGACCATCATATTTCACTTGGAAAGAGTGGCTAATCCACCTGCTGGCTCTTCTCTTCCACCCACGCCCAATAAACCTGTTCTAGATTATGTGAAAGGATTCTGAAAACACATTGATCTCTATAGGCTTTGTAGAAGAGTATCTTTGCAGAGACCAAAAAATGTACTCTTGTTTGATACTGGAAGTGGAAAACCAAGCCAAAGAATGAACACAATTCTGGAACAGCTGTGTCTGAAATAAGAAATGTATGCTTTTTTTTCTCTTGTGCTAAGTTTGTAACAGTCATCTACAGGTCTTAAGCTTTCCTATACACAGTGAGAGTTCAGATTTCTGATATAGTTTGTGATAATGTAGGTAGTTAAAAGTTTGGATGCCAGACTTGTGATGGCTTGGTTTTCAATAATTGCTATCTATCAGCTTTCTTAAGTTTTGTCTTTTACAGCTCATAAATAATGAAAAATTGCAATCTTTTTCTAAATTCTCGTGCATTTCTCTGTTCCTCAGCATCCATGCCTGAAAAACAGAACAACATACCATGTTCATGTCAATGCCATTGGTGTATGTCCATGCATGCTGGAAGTATTCCTCAAGTCGCTGCCGCAGAGGGTTAGGGATTTGATGAAAGCGTATGAACTCCTTTACTCGCAGCATCTGCATGTGATACCGTGCAGTTCCTGAGTAGAGTCTTTGGATTATTGCAGATACGTTTCCAAAAATGCTAGCGTACATTAATGCTGGATTAAATAGAAACAAAACTTACTTAGGTCATATCATTGGGTTTTGCAGATGAATGCAGCAGTTCTTACAATGTACTTTGTATGTAAAACAGCTCAGATGAGACTAATAGCATTTTCAGAGATGTGGAATTCATTTACTTGAAACTTTTTATTGATATGATTGTATTAGTACCAACTCAGTTAGCAGATGATGCTTTAAATATTATATCATAATCAAGTTGGTAATATTTACCTCTGGGTATTTGTAGTTCTAAACTTAGTGTTGTAAGTTAGGTTCATCTAATTTTACAGACTTTGGTAGAACTAAGATCTAGAAACTAAGGTTAAATACAAGTTAAGGAGGTAAGCATAAACTTACAGGTCCAGAGTATAAATCAACAAATAAAATATAATTATGATTATCTGAAAATGATGGGCTGTGGTTTCCTAAATCTACTCGAAACTCAGTTTCCTACCCTATATAGGATTTACACAACATGAAACATCTGACAGTTTGTGTAACAGATTTAAAGTAGTCAAGCAACTTCACTAAATCCTGACATTTCATGAGTCACAACATATTTTTGCATATAATGTTGCTTTCCCTGGGAATTTGCCTTTCCAGCTGCATGCTTATGATCTTATTAGCTTAGAATGTTCAATTATTTTCTCAAAGACTGAGAAGAAAAGAAAAATTATTAAGATAAAACTACTTACAGCCAATCAACATGACACAGATGGAAAAGATTTTCTCTGAATTGGTGTTTGGAGACACATTTCCAAATCCTACACTTGTCAGACTGCTGAAGGTAAAATAAAGCGCTGTAACATATTTGTCCTTGATGGATGGTCCAGAGCTTGCATCACTCTTATTGTAATGCTTTCCTAATTGTTCTCCTAAAGAATCCAACCAGCCAATCTTGTGAGACAAGTAAGGTCTTTCTACATTTCCAATGGCATACCAAATGCAAGCAAGCCAGTGTGCAATTAGTGCAAATATGCACATAAGAAGCATCAGAACTGCAGCACCATATTCTGAATATCTGTCCAATTTCCGTGCTACCCTCACCAAACGCAGCAGTCTAGCTGTCTTCAGAAGACCTATTAATGTTGTTGTCTGTAAAAATAAGATAGAAATTGATTTTATCCTTTAGCAAATATAATTTCATGAATAGTCAGCATGAATAAACCAGTGCAAATTCCATTATTTTAGGGAATCAACAAAACTGGTATATTAACCCATTTCAATGTTATCTTAATTTAATTGTCTTTAAACTATCAATTTTATTATAAAAGCAGTGAAGAAAACAATAAGAAATCCACTTTTTAAATCAGACATATTCAGGTTGGTTGAAGTTTTCATTATCTACTGAATGTTTTGAATGTCATTCTTGATCTGGACTTTTCAATCCACCCTAACAGACTTAAAAGATCCATTAGATTCATGATGCTTTGGCATGATAAAGTCTATTAGTTACTGGAACGACTCAGACTGGCCTTCTAGGTAATAAGCATTAATAATATTTGAACAAATCTACATGACTATATTTAATCCTAACTTCTACACTCCTTGCAATGCTCTGGCACACATGGTCTAGACGAGAATAGGAATAGGGCAGAAATTTCCCAGAGAGTAAACTTCTTATTCTACAAATATACTTCCTATTTGTAATGGTCAGAACACACTACACAGGTAATAGAAGATGAACCTCTGTGAATAGCAAATCATGGAAAAGTTACTGTTGCCAGACTCCAAATTAAACTTTTTGCATCTTTTATCCTGAAGTTTGCAGATTTAGTGGTAGAAGTTACTAATAAATGTATTATGTCAGTAAAAAAAGGGTCAATTATAAAGCAGGAATATATTCCAAGATTTTAGTGCAGACCTGCACTATGATTCATTGCAGCCTCTTTGAGGTTCTGATCTTTTTAAAGGAATCTAAAGTTTATGTATGTATATTTACAATTTTCAACCAATAAATTGTTTTCTTATTTGTTAATTCCCTGTAAAAGAGACTGACAACATTGTAAACAGCAACTACTCAATTCAAAAAGAACTCAGCTACTTTTTTCGCTCCATTAAGTCTGAACATATATTTAAGTATTCTGTAAGCTGTTTTCTTCCTTTTTTTAACATGCATGTATACTACATAGCACTTGACTGGCTACATTTTCTGAGCCTTACAAACCACTCTGATGGCAGTACGTGCCACGTTAAAGCTTTCTTTCAACATCTACTAAACTAGTTTTTATGTTTTATTAAATCTTTGCGTTTACATGTTTCTGAGTAAAATCCCAAAACCTTTGGGGGAAAAAAAAATCTTACTTGGTTGCATTTATCAATGGATAGCTCAACATATTGTTCATAATTTCTGATTAAATGAGCAAAAGGAAAATGTAGGGCAACACTGGGGAACACTTCTTATTTTAACTTAACACCAAAGAATAATTTCAGGGTGAATAATTTCAGGCTGTTTCATTTACTGTGACCTCAACAGTCTGAAAGACTATGTCCTTCAAATGTCATGCCTAGGCTGAGCTTCAGCATGTGAATTTTGCCATTAGGTATATTACTTTTGGTAAGGTAGACCAGGCTTGAATATTTATGACACTTCAATAAAAAGAGCATTCTTAAGAAAAACTGACATTTATTCTTAGTAGGGTGTTGGCACCATTCTATTACAGATGCAGTCATACTTCCACACCATGCAAGAGACAACGTAGTCTTGCAATGCCCCTTAAATAGATCAGAAGGGATATTGTGAATCCAAGAGATGTTGACGGTATCCCACCCCATTCTTAAGATAAGACTTTTTAATATAACATATGCTCAGTGTCAATCCCATGCTTAGATAGTTTATCAGTGTGAGTTCTGGAGTCTGCAGGAGGTGTATAATACAAGCGATCTCCATCTTACCGGGGTGAAACCAGCACAAGTGAGACTGCATATGCTTTGAAGCATCAAGAAACTCACCCCGAGTTTGGATTTTCTTTAATACAATGGAGAGGCATTGACATGAAAATCTAGCAGCAGGAGAGGTGTAAAGTGTGATCCATAGGTTTTGGTGTGCCTTTACAGGCTGTCCAGTTCTCAGTGTAGATGTAGCCTTCACACAGTAACAGTTCACCTCCCATGCATCACTTGGCCAGGGAGAGCAGTGCTTTGGTGTCAGAACTATGTCCGGTGCAATGTGATTTCCTTGGTCTGCTGGAATACTTTGCTCTGCACAACACTCAAGGAGGCAAAGGTCCTACTCTGTCAGTTACCCACCTTACCTCATCTGGTGCCAAGAATTAATGTCTGCAAATAGCAATGTAATAGATGTCACTCTTTTCTCTGAATTGCTTGCTCCTCTGTTTTCATCATACCTAGCTTTATCAGCTGGACTACAAATCCAAGAGTTCCTGGATACCCACAGCAGTGTTTTTAATTTTATTTTTTTCAGTAGTCACTTCTATGGAGAGCCAGAAGTGCATAGGAATCTCATAGCTACTGAAACTGAATCTGGATTGGTAGAAGATGGGTACAGTTTCATTTGCATCCCCATATAGTACATTCAGTGCAAAAAATATTCAAGTTTATGGAAGGCGCTTAACAGTTTGCATAAACTGAAATTAATATTTAAGTACTTTTATGACAAAAAAATTTCCTACAATACACTAAAGAAATATTTTTAAATCAGTAAGATTTATTAAAAAAATAAAGGTCTTAATATAACACCAATTTAAAACAGATTCTGTCAAAACCCACATTCTGTTTGCTCAAATTTACTTTTTCATCACAAATATAAATAATTATAGAGAAAAATAAAATGGCTTAGGTTTGTCCATTACACTATTTATATATTGCAAGCTGCCAAATTAACATTTTGGTAACCAGTATAGCCAACATAATTTTGATATTTTTGCATTATTTGGGTTTTGTGCTGTTTGACCCTCTAAAATGTCTTCTGATTTTTTTCTGGCTATAGTACAGGAAGGAGGCCTGAATTAAAAGTTTATTGAGTTTCTTCTATTTTGATTTCAGTAATAGCACAAAAAAACCCCAATGCATCATGCCTACAATGGTTCTTTCATGTCTACGTGGTTCTGTCCATGAGCTAAGTAATCGCACAGAAACATCTTTAGTTGTTCTGGAATAATTATTCAGTTCTGGTAAACAGAAGCTTGAGAAAGGTTGAAGTTTGCCAATTATTTTCTCTCCGCTGGAAAGATATGACCTTCTGAAAAAAGGAGTTCATGGATACTGCATTTTTTAAGTATAGGTCACTGAATTTATTTTACAGAATCCTTACACATTACAAGAGGGTATCCTTAGCAGTGGTTAGGGTTTTTTTTAACAGTAAGCTTAGTTTATATCCTCAATTTTTCAAGCCTTGATGCTGAAATGATCACAACAGGGGTCTGTTTTGATGGACAGCAATTGATCACAGCACGATTTGGAAGAGGAAGGCATCAGTCTATCTGATTGCAGAATGTATCATCCAGAAGTTAATATTGTATCAGACTGGAAAAGGGAGCTGGTATCACCTGATTAATTATCTGCATAAATGGTATTCTGTCTGTGCAAAAAGCCATTTTCAACTCATGACTTTCTCACTGGCAGCAAAACCCTTGGGTTTCCTCTAGATTTTTGTGGGTCTTTTTTTTTTTTCATAACTTCCATTATCATTAATGTATAAATCTATATTGTTATCTCTCATTTGTCTCCTTTTTAAACCAAATAATCCACTGATGTGTATGATTAGCTCACACTGTCTCTTCCAATACCCATTAACGTGCATCTACTTACAGAGTATTTCATCTGCTAAAGGGTCCTTTCCAGCTTCTTGTATTTTAAGGCCCTCCATTTCTCAATAATTTCCCATCAACTACATTTTCTGTTAAGACCATCATCAACCATCTATCTTTTTTTGCAGCCTGTAAATAAATCTATTAAATCTAAGTACTATAGCATCAAGCACAGTTAACTCTTCTCTCTCTTGGAAAAATATCTGATATATGCCAGAATTTGGTCTTTCAGTCTGTGCTTCATTACTTTAATAGACTCTTCTGACACTGTGTCACTGTTGAAGATCTTTATGCCGTATGCGTCACGATACTGAAAATGTTAGTACAAACAGCAATTAAACAGAAATATTTCAACTAACCCAAACTTCTTTTTTATAGCAGAGTACTGGTACTTCGGCTGCTGTTGATAAGGGACTACTGAAATGTCTATGAATAACTGCCTGCTCAATCAGTGCTGGAGTTCCTCTTAGCTCCATCTTGAAAAACAATTAAGGTAAGAAATATTTTATGCTAAATGCTTCTTTGATATTAGCCAGTGACCAGAGACTCCATCCTAATGCTGCATCACCCTGGACTGTACTTAGTCCACAGAGCTGCTAATGTAAACATCTGTACGATCAGCTATGCAGTTTTCAGAACAAAGACTTGAAATCCTTTAGAATAGATTTTCCAAGTAAATTGCTAAAATTAGCCCAGGAAAATATATTACAGTCTTCCTGAAATGTCTTTGGAGCTTGATTTTCAAACATTTTTTATTTGGAGGGGTAAAGTATTGATTCTATCAGTGGACATGCAGTCATGACTATGAGTCACAATCTCTAAAGCTAGAAATGTGGGATTCTTCTTTCCAGTTTCCTTTAAGAGATACGTTGTGTAATAGAGTGAAGACATCAAAACTAAGACAGGAATAAGAGTACCTTAATTTATATGTCTCCACTTTAGCAAAATACATCTATTTTCTTAATTTATTGCTATGGATAGAAGGCACATTCACTCTTACATTTGGTGAGTATGCTGGGTATATATAACATGACGTAATTACTTTTATTTTCTAAATCAGCATTTTTCCTGTTGATAAGTTTTAAAATTATGTTCTGTAAAGTAACTCTGGTTAGTATTATTTGTACAAACAGAAAAAATGAAAGCTTTCAGGCTTTTCTGCATATTTCAGCTCAGTGTTCTCTCTGGTGTCAATTTAATAAAACTATAAATATGAAATTTTTCTTGCTGTAGTTGTTACCATCACATGTTTGTATGTTTTATTGCAGTGGGTTCTAGATTAAAGGGAAGAAACTCTGGTTATCTCTATATGCATCCAATTTTTCCCCACAACACACCTTGACTTTGAAGCAAAAATCTGATCAATGCATTGCCTATACATGTGCCTATAAGAAAAAATACCTAGCAATTCTAAGGAGCATTCCACTTGTCCACGACATATTTGTTCTGGTTTGAGCTAAAGTAGAATCAGTTTTCTAACTTTTCAGCTAAGCATCATCTAAGTAACTTCATTTTCTGGAACTTAACTGCATGTGTTTCATACGGTGTTTCTCTCTAGAAATGATAGCACGACACTGGTATGCAGAAAGGCATTACTTGTATCTATCCCTATGGAGGCAAAGGTCATCCTCAAGTTGGTCAAATGCTGTAAGTGATAGTGGCAAAAAGGGGGTGCACCTGCAGGGAGGGATAGACAGGATAGGTCACCCAAAGCTGACCAACAGAGTTTTCCATTCCATATATGTCATACTCGGTGTAAAACTGAGGGACCATGAGGGCCAATCCCTCTTCTTTGACAGCTGACATCTAGTATGGACCTCGTCTGTCCTTTTACCCCTGATCTTGGATGCATGTGTTCCTAAATCCAGTTTCCGAGTCTAGCTCCCACCTGCCACTGGGTACAGCTCAGGACCTTTTCCTTGTGTCTTCTCTGAGTATCAGTAGTGATGAAGTCATTGAGAGGGCAGGCAATTTTGTATATTTGTATGTATTTTATTATTTTCTTATTATAATATTTTCCTTATTATTATTATTGCTTCATTAAAGCTGTTTTAGTTTTAGTTTCCAAACTACAAGTGTCTTTCTCTCATTTCGCTTTTCCTTTTCCCTGGGGTGGGATGAGGAATTGGGTCATAATTGCTTGTGTTTAGCTGATGATCAAACCAGGTCGGCTAAACCACGACAAACATCTATGTGTGTGCTCTGAGGAGCTGTGTCACTTCAACTATTGTTTGCTTAAAATCAAATCCAGACTCCTTAGCTGATCAAAAATGTACTATGAGAAAATCGAAAGTAAGAAGTAAATCTACTCATTATTTATGATTTACATTTACAACACAGACAAAACAAGAGAATAGTTTACTATCAGATGTAATAATTTTGGTTTGAGTCTGCATAAACAGAAAAAATAAATGTATATATTAGTTCTGTATTTTAGAAATTAGAAAGTTGACTGTCTTGCTCTGTTGCTTTCTTATGGTTTACAAAGTATGGCTCATATAGAAGCATTCAGATAGTGCTACATAGGGTATTTGGATTTATTATCTCCCNGTTTTATTGCAGTGGGTTCTAGATTAAAGGGAAGAAACTCTGGTTATCTCTATATGCATCCAATTTTTCCCCACAACACACCTTGACTTTGAAGCAAAAATCTGATCAATGCATTGCCTATACATGTGCCTATAAGAAAAAATACCTAGCAATTCTAAGGAGCATTCCACTTGTCCACGACATATTTGTTCTGGTTTGAGCTAAAGTAGAATCAGTTTTCTAACTTTTCAGCTAAGCATCATCTAAGTAACTTCATTTTCTGGAACTTAACTGCATGTGTTTCATACGGTGTTTCTCTCTAGAAATGATAGCACGACACTGGTATGCAGAAAGGCATTACTTGTATCTATCCCTATGGAGGCAAAGGTCATCCTCAAGTTGGTCAAATGCTGTAAGTGATAGTGGCAAAAAGGGGGTGCACCTGCAGGGAGGGATAGACAGGATAGGTCACCCAAAGCTGACCAACAGAGTTTTCCATTCCATATATGTCATACTCGGTGTAAAACTGAGGGACCATGAGGGCCAATCCCTCTTCTTTGACAGCTGACATCTAGTATGGACCTCGTCTGTCCTTTTACCCCTGATCTTGGATGCATGTGTTCCTAAATCCAGTTTCCGAGTCTAGCTCCCACCTGCCACTGGGTACAGCTCAGGACCTTTTCCTTGTGTCTTCTCTGAGTATCAGTAGTGATGAAGTCATTGAGAGGGCAGGCAATTTTGTATATTTGTATGTATTTTATTATTTTCTTATTATAATATTTTCCTTATTATTATTATTGCTTCATTAAAGCTGTTTTAGTTTTAGTTTCCAAACTACAAGTGTCTTTCTCTCATTTCGCTTTTCCTTTTCCCTGGGGTGGGATGAGGAATTGGGTCATAATTGCTTGTGTTTAGCTGATGATCAAACCAGGTCGGCTAAACCACGACAAACATCTATGTGTGTGCTCTGAGGAGCTGTGTCACTTCAACTATTGTTTGCTTAAAATCAAATCCAGACTCCTTAGCTGATCAAAAATGTACTATGAGAAAATCGAAAGTAAGAAGTAAATCTACTCATTATTTATGATTTACATTTACAACACAGACAAAACAAGAGAATAGTTTACTATCAGATGTAATAATTTTGGTTTGAGTCTGCATAAACAGAAAAAATAAATGTATATATTAGTTCTGTATTTTAGAAATTAGAAAGTTGACTGTCTTGCTCTGTTGCTTTCTTATGGTTTACAAAGTATGGCTCATATAGAAGCATTCAGATAGTGCTACATAGGGTATTTGGATTTATTATCTCCCGCCCTTTCTAGATTTGGTTTGTTATCAATGTGTTTTAAAGCTGGGTGAGCACACATGGAGCTCTCTTGGGAGCTTATGCTGTTTAATAAAAAGACTATTCAATACAATTGTTCGTAGGGGATCTTATTTGAAGAACCTCTAGATAACAAAAAAGAGCTATTTCATAAAAAAAGATAATCTTTAAGATTGAAAAATTTCTATTACTTGAAAAATGCTCCATTCTAGCAGTTTTGTGTTTGCTTCTTCTTGCTAAGCTATCAAAAAGATCAAAAAGGGATCATTGGGAAATAGTATAGTTAGCAATGTAGGAAGAAAACTGCAGTTAAGTGGCAGATTAGAAAAGTGATTAACATATACAATACCATGAACCAGAGAGAGAGAAGTCACGATGCTGTGGTGAACTGGTCGTAACCTACATAGTTTCATTACTGCTTAGGTAAACAAACTAGTTGTTCCAGATAGTGAAATTCTTCAGTTACTAGGTTTTGAGGGAAGAAAGAATTAACTTACTCATATCTGCAACACTGAAAAACTCATTACATAGTCCAATAATTTCTGTTTGAAGTTCCACATTTTTGTATTTGTGTACTCACCTGTCAGAACGCACTTGTTTGCTACTAATCTGTAACATCTTATATTCAAGTTATCCCTTTAGCATCACTTTAACACCCGGCACTTTACTCTTCAGGACATCTGTAATGGGGGAGGTGTGGAAGAATGATATTCAGGGCCAAATCCAAAGAGCATTCCTTCAATGAGCTTTGGAATTTGCCCCTGTGGCAATTCTTGATGTTCCACACTTCCAGTCACTGAAAGTAACTTTTGGCAGTGAGGAGTTCTCAGGGATCAGAAAGGAATGCAGACCACCCCTGAAGGGGAATGATGTGGTCCAAGTTAGAAGGAGTGCCATTGTCAAAATGTTGGTCTTTCATGTGTCTGTGCTATCAAAACCACAGAAAACAATCTGCAGAAAGACTGAGACCAGTCATGGAGAGTGAGTGCAAAAGGTAATCTTGATTCTCTGGGACTAGACCTTCTGAATAGAGAAGGTCTCTTTTGGTAAGAGAAGTATTAACATGTTCCCTCTGACCTTTATCTTACTCTCTCCCTTCCTATTGCATTCCCTTAACAAAATTTAGTTCTACTGTTTGTTATTACCCACGTTTCTGCAGATTCCTCATTTACCTTGCGTGTGTATGCTCATGTGCAAGTTAGTGGGAATACCACTAGTGATTAGGAATGTTACTTTTGATTTCTATGCCTGCTGAATAAGACCACATTATTGTAATAATTTCTCAGAAGTATGGGAGGGAGAAAAACATTCTCATTATATAAAATTTAAGAAAATGAGTTTAAGAAAAGCATGACTGACATTCATCCTACTTCTGAAACTTTTAAGACTGGACTCTGTGGTATATACCAGCTGTTTTATGTTGACCCTTAAAGGCACGCTTAATTAAGTTTACAAGTAGTTTGTCAGGATAGCAATATGTGGTGGATATAAAAATATTTTCTATCACAGCAAATGATTATTAAAAAAGAACTTTAAAATGAAAATGTTTTTGTATTTTCTGTATTGTGACATGGAGGCACACAGATCAGTGAATTTTCATGCTAAAGCTTGCTGATTAATTTGCAGTTTCCACCTTGCTCTTCTCAATTAATGGGATGCACATGTGGTCAACATTCCTGTTTCCCTTATGTCAATATGTGCAAAGGAGCATTTTTAAGAAATGCATTTGTGTCCTTTGAAAAGTGAATGGATCATATTTTGCTGTTTTTTTTTTTTTTTTTTTTTTTTAACTGCTGTATTTCATGCATCACAAAAGCCCCCAGTTCTCTATTTGTTCACTTTTCACCAAAAAATAGATGATAACTTTAGCTCTTCTTAAATTAAATAAAATTCTTTGGAAGGAGGCAGAACTGGGTCAGGCATCCAGAACATACTGTACATTTTATACACCTTTGGGCAATTTTTGGATGCATATATTGAACACTTTTTTAACCTATTGTAAGGACATTATTCATGTCTGGCAACATTAACCCCTTCGAGTCTTTTTTTCTTTCTCTTGGTAGTCCATATTCTTGGTAAAATAGACAACAGCCAAATTGCTTTCTTAACTGGCATAATTTACACTAAAGCTAATCTGTTTTACACTGAGTAAACATCTGATCTAAAGATTTTGAACAGAGAAAATTTATTTTAGTGCTTTAATGCCAACACAATACTTAAATACATAATAAGCAATCTTAAAAAAGCAAGCAGCAAATCAAAGGAGCAGTTCTTAAATAAAAGCATTTGAGCAAATCCTTCATACATGATATCTTTATTTCATTGTTTGTAAAGACAATATCAAATACGGTCTAATTGAAAAATACGAGATGAATCATTCAACTTGTTCTGTTGTCAATGAAAGCTAATATTCGGTATTATTCTACTAAACAAGAATTAGTTTTAGTGTATCTTTAAAAGACAGGGCAGAACTACTAACCAGTCTGTACCAAAGAAAAATATATTAGGATATATAGAATGTTGTATTAAAGTAGAAACTTAAGATTTAAGATTTCTTATATATTTAAGCTTACCTCTTCAGAGCCAGAGCCAAAAATCAGCAGGTCAAAAGGTATTGCAGCAACCATGTCAATTAGGAACCAGCCTTTGAAGTAGTGAATTGCTATTTTTGCTGGGTCACTTACCACTTCTTCATTCTGGTTTACATATGTTGTTCTGAAGTTTATTAGAATGTCAATGATAAACATAATATCCACGATTAAGTCTACGACATTCAGTGGGCTGCAAGAATATCCACACTCTCTCCTCTTCCGTTCCTCACTATCATTCAGAAGGAAGGCAGCAGAGTAAGGGGTGAATATGGCAGTGTATATCACCAGCAACAGAATGAGCCAGTCCCACACGGCCTTGAAAGGACTGTAGTGCAATATAGTAAACTTGTTGATGCGAGGTGTCTGGAGTTTATATTCTGGTAGAACATCAGCCCCTAAGGATAGAACCTAGAATAAGAAATATACCATGTCAATAATCAGGCAGTGTATCTATTCCTACTTCCAGTAAACTTAGCAATTACAGGACAAACTTAAAAAGTACTTTATTATAGTTTTGAGGAATAAGCTTCAATTGCTTGGTGTTTTGGCAGACTAAACCTCTGTGAAATTCATGATCTCTGCCAGGTCCAATAAATTAATTGACAATTTTATGAAGTAGGTTGATTCTTGTTCCTTGTAGCAACCATTAAGTAGCATATCGGGTCCATAAAATCTGCGTAATTAGACATGTAATCAAATTCATTTATCCACCACATAGTAACCCTGACAACTTGTTTATGGCCAATAAACTGCTTTCCTTGCAGTGATGTAGTGTTTTTCTCCCAAAGCAAAGCTATTTTCATGGGCTTAAATTCACTACAATGAGTCTACACTCATTAGAAAATGTTTAGGCAATGAAAAATAAAAAAGTTAGAGAAAGACCTGTGACTGTCTTTGACAGCTATGTCCACTTTGAGTTTTGTGTGTGGAAAACTTTCATGCATGAACAAATTTCACTGAGGCTATAGTTCTAGTACAGCTGCAGGCGTGACAAAGAAGGGTGACATAGAAGTATTGCTTTTGTTTCACTCCTACTTTTGTCAATGCCTTAAGCTTGTTATCATTCCTCTAAAACTACAGATTTTTTATCCATTAGATTTGTCTCTGTTGGATTTTAATTTTATTTGGAAGGGATTATGTTTGTATGCACTGCTTGATTTGCTGGCTCTAGCAGCTGAAATGTTTGCTTTGTTGCAAAGAACAAGCATAGTGTGGGCACCAGATAAACCAGACTTCCTCTGGCTGCTCCTCCAGTCTGACTGAACTCTGACAAGAAGGAGCAAACCCATTAAAGGATAAGAAGATAAATCACTTTTTGGTCCCTTTTTAATGCTTGATGTAGTTTTAGAGACTGTCAGCAATTATATTAATGATTGCCTTCTCTGCTGCAAGCGCTATCCAAATCCTATGGGACTCAGATCACTACTTCATTTTACACAGAGAAATGAACAAACATCAGATGGTGACAACCTTCAATATCATCCATTTGGGCAAGTGACATATTCAAGAAGTCTTATACACATTTTCCATCAGTCACTTCTACTTATTCCTTGTTTCCCTGCTAATAAAAACCAATGATATTTCTGAAGTAATTAAAATTAATGATTATTCTGAAATGACACAATGACTGGAGGAAAAATACCTTGTCAGCAACATTGTGTGCTTTCATTAGCTTTTCCTTCAGTGGTAAGTAGTTTGGGATTTGAGATTTCAGGTTTTTTTCAAGATTGAGCAATTTCATGCTCCTCAAATATAATCTTATAAGATTATAAGGATTAGCACACTCCTTTCTGTTCTGCTTTCCAACAGAAAATATTGTATAAACCCTAGAACCTATCATTAGTGATCTAAGTGGCACTTTTTCAGTGAAGTTCTACTTTGAAAATGTTGTGAGAACACAGGGGTTAATAACCGCTCTTCTTTGAACAATGAAGAAAGAAACTATTAAGGCGTCCAAAAGATTATATGGTACCTTCAGGCAGCCATTAAGCACCACGCTGAGGTGATGGGAGACTGTTCATCTATTTTTTATATTTTAGCTAGGACTTTCATTTAACTAATGGTGTTCGCTATTTTTTAATGCATTAAACCCACTAGTTGAGAGCAAACTGAAGCACAGGCATTATTTAGTCTTTTAAGCAGTCTAAATGCTTTAATACCTTTGCCTGGTGAGTTGACAAGAGTGTTTTCCTAGTATTTTAGAGCAGTGTGAATACATATGGCAAGAAAACTACTGTTTATTAAATTAATATTGCTGTTCTTCTGCTGGATTTTCAGACTATGAAGGAAATGGATTAGACAACAAGAACAATAAAGCTTACTTCACGTTTCTTGCCGTTCCTTGAAAACTCCAGCCAGTGCTCTACTTCAGAGCAACACATAATATAAATTGGATTTATTTCCCTGAAATATGGCTCCTGTTCTCATTTTAGTTACATTTATTCCTAAACGTTATAAGTTGGTTTAGACTGAGCTAGGTGAAACTGAAGAGTAAAAAAATATAAAGAACTGGGCAAAATGAAAGAACAGAAGTACAATAACTATCATAACAGAAATGGATCCAACTTTTTCAAGCTAGTTTTTTAGATGCACACAACAGGAGAGGCTGATGTAATATAAAACTTTACATTTATGCTATGCTTACTCCCGTGCAATGGGAAGTGAGAAAAAATACTCATTCTGAAAGAATTTTTGTTTGCTGGATATAGAAAAAAAAGATGGGACTGTTTCTCATATAAAAAAATCACAATGGTACATACAGAAAAAACAGAAAACACTTTATTTGGTTTCGCATTGGCAGTTTCAGTAGCGACTGATTGAATATGAGGTCAATTTATTATTTTGCTCTTGTGTGACATCCTTGCAAGGCTTGGGTACTGGTGTTGGCCAGTCTTGGCCGTCTTGGATACATAAAAGACTTTAGTGTACTTAAGAATCCACTCAAAAAAGCTTTACTACTTTCACTTGCTTAAAATAGATGTTGAAAAATTCTCTGTTAGTGCAAAGACATTTTATTAATTTATCTCTTCTGGACTGTGAAACTTTCCTTATAGTTTTGATTGTAAACCAGGTGGCTTATGCAACAAAATATTTCTAAGAGTAAGGAACAGCACGCAAACAAGACTGAAGTATTGCAGTGTTAAAAGTCCCTGAACCTTGGAACATGACATGATGAGAAAGCCAAGCTTCTCTTACTAAAGAGAATGCTATAATGTAAGCAAAAGTCATACTAGCTGCAATGTAAATACCATTTCACATTGATTTTTCTGGTGAAAGCATGAATGTGTTTATAACTAGTGCATTTTACAAGCAGTATTAGGTGATAAGATTTATTCTATTTATAATGAGAAAATTTCAAATTTAAAAAAACTGTATTGCGTTTTGCCTGTAAGTATAGAAATTTGACCTAATTTTTTTCCTATATGTTCTGTTATCCCATTCACTTCTAAACCAGCACTGCTGCAAGTTAGAAGACTCTCCATTCAAACACATTTTTTGACTCTGAGAATATTGCTGCAGGTGTGTGACACACATAGGGCTGGTGAACACCTTTGGCTCTTTTCAGGTTTATGCAATCCCTAAGATCACAGTGTCAAGGTGGCATTTATAGAAAGGCTTCAATCAGTGACTTGGAAAACTATGGAGTGTGATCAAAGTAACTGTCACAAATTCACAGATTTATCTTTCTGAAGTATTTGGTAGTTTTTAGTTTCTCAGATAATAGTAGTCCACTAAAATGGAAAGGAAAGATATTTCAGAAGAATTAAATTTTATTAATGGCTACTGTTCTGTTAGGCAGAAGGAGAAAGGAAGTGTGTGTACCAGAGGTACTACTACGTGTCAATTAATTAAAAAAAATAAAGACTCAGTATGCTTTTATCACTTTAAACTGGATTACACTGTTTGTGGTCTTATATTTTTTTCCTGACAATCCTAACATCTTCTGTCTGAAGAAAATCTGCATGGTACTAGGTAACATTTCTGCCCTGTGATGTGTTCAAAAGACTTTGTTTCGCACAGTGTTTCTTGCTGAAGTGTCAAGGAGGCAAAATGGGTTGGTGTGCTCTGCACACATTGGCCATGTGCTTCACTGGATAAGGGGTTTACAGGGGACTCTCGTGGGTACTGCAGCACCTCCTATGAAGAAAGGCTGAGGGAGCTGGGGTTGTTCAGCCTAGAGAAGAGAAGGCTTCAGGGAGACCTTATAGCAGCCTTTACATGCCTGAAGCTGGCCTACAAGAAAGCTGGAGAGGGACTTTTTACAAGGGCTTGTAGTGATAGGACAAGAGCTAATGCTTTAAACTGAAAGAGTGTAGATTTAGATTCGATATAAACAAGAAATTCTTAATCTTGAAGGTGTTGAGGCACTGTCACGGGTTGTCCAGAGAAGTTGCCCAGGCTGCTCCAACCCTGGAAGTGTTCAAGGCCAGGTTGGATGGAGCTTTGAGCAGTCTGGGCTGGTGGGAGGGGTCCCTGTCCAAGACAAGGAGGGTTGGAACTGGGTATCTTTAAGGTTCTTCCCAGCCCCAACCATTCTATGATTCTAAGCTGACATTCAGCCTCTCTAACTTCTGTCAAATAGAGGGAATAATATTTGCCTACTAAAATGAAAGCATCTTGCAGAGGAGAAGGAGTGGAAAGAATTCACAGAAGCTGTTATGCAACAGCAATGAGTTATCATCATTCTCATTCCTCTAAATATAGTTGAATCTTTTTATTTTCAAGATTAATTCACACAAATATTTGTCCTGTTCTCCTTTTATTTTTGAAAATATAACTTAATGGGGACACTTTCCAGTTTATTTTTATTTCCTGCATGAAAACAGTTTATTTTTGTTATCTATTATGCAAACTGTACAGTTTCAAGAGAATCTGAGACCCATATTGCTATGTAAAACATGTATATTCATAAGTTTTGTTCTGAGGCATTTTCAATCCAAATTTGTTAAAGAATGCAAATGCATTCAGTAAAAACCATAGAACCAGAAACAAAGTTAAAAAGCATAATAGTCTATTAATAAATCATAACAGAAATAATAAATGTTAAGCTATTTGTTATGAACATCACCATGAATTGTTAAAGACATACTTTGTCAAACCACTGCATGGTTTCTTGGCTATTCTAGCCCTGCATTAGAGGAAGTGTGGGGCAGAGTTATTATATGCTAGACCATGGCTCTTCAGGAAATTGTAGAACTTTGTAAAGCACATGAACATGGAGAACAAGTGATTCAAGAAGCGGAGAACTCTTTCTGTGAGCGTATTGTGATTGCACGGACCAGAAGCTATAAGCAATTTATTCAGAAAGCATTTGGTCTTGCACTTATGCTACGAATTCATAATTTTTTTTGTGCTGCATAGTTCCAAGCAAAGAGGAGATACGATTAAGGTATGCTGACACAAACAATATGTAACATATTCGCAATCTAGGTAAGACTTTTGATCATCAACACAGCTACTACATATCCAGAAAATTTGAACAAAGAATAATGTTTGCAGATGGAAAAGTAAGAGATGGATGGGGGCAAACTCAACACATGTAAGGTAGATCATACCGAGTATATTTATGTAAAAGGTAGATGTGGATATTTGGTCTGTGCAAAGCTTAATAAATTAGCTTTTAAGAAAGATGTTTTCCTATGTTTCATGGCAAAGTGTGTCACATATAAACCATAAATTTAAATGATGTAGTTATATTCAATGATAAATACTGTTCTGTCACTGCTGCTTTTGCCGCAGGTGAATTAAAGTAAAAGTTCTACTAAGAATGTGAGCATAGCACATTACATGTTCAGAGAATTTCATAGCCATTTAATAGAGTTTGAACTATAAATATAGTCCCAAATTGCTTGGAGATTTTAAAATATAGATCTATCTCACTCATAAAACTTCTTGTGTAAAGCTATGGATGATGCTGCCAGTCCAATAATTGAAATATAGTGTTAAAATGATTTATTTCTAGGAAATACTACATAACATGAAAAAAATCTTATTTTGCCAATATCTTGCTGGGTTTAGTCCAATGCTACATGCACAGCACTGACAGATGAATAGATGATCACTCCTGCATTTTTAACTCAGGGAAGCTGTAGCAAATTAGCAATGTCAGATCCTTACATGTTGAGAGACTTGAGTTTATTTATCGTGAGTAGAGATTGAAGAAACATTAAAATTTCTCATTTTATAAAGTGTATTCAGCTGCCAAGATATGAAATTTATGTGAAAATGTAAATAAGATGTTAACGGAACCAGGAAAATTCTATTATAGACATTATTGTAGCTGATCAAAAATACAGGAAGGAATTCAGAACTTTTGACTTTTCAGATCTTCTCATCCAAATATATTTCAAAGTTGAATCAGAAATCCAATGAAATGTAAAGAATGTTCTGTTTTCTCAAAGAACATAGGCAAGAGGTGACATGGAAACATTCGTATCAATAACAGTACTGAATAGAAAAAACCAGGAAAACAAAAGAAGTGAGAAACTTGAAGCAGATATAGAAGCTAAAGCCATATTCCTGCAATGATTAACCCTTTTTATAATGATGATAGATCTTAAATCCAAATGACAGGGCAGTTCAATATATGAAGACTTATTACTTCAGCTTTAAAGGAGGATGTGATTTTGCTTTGGAGACTGTTAGATTTGTGGAACTCTTTTCTCTTGATGTAACCTCTCCTGGCTCTCCTTTCTCCTGCATATCAGTTCCACTGAAGTTACCAAGCCATAACTAGCAAGAACAGCTCTTCCCTTTTCTTCTCTATTCATATTACTGTGAGACTGCTACAGACTGGACCAGATTTCTGAATCTAAAAAGACCTAAAAATAAATATTATACAAGTATTACAAATGTAAATTAAATGCTCTCTGTTGGTGGGCATTACCTAATTCCCCAAAAGCTACAAATCTTTCATACTTCAGTTATCTTGATGTTCGTTTTCCTTGATGCTGACGTGAAAAACTAATAATATTACACCAGTATTGAAAGAAAGGTGAAGTGCTTTTAATTCAGTGTACCCTTCAAACGCAGTGTTAGATACTGCTTTCACATATCAGCCTTAAAGGATATTTTTGCATGTAAATCATATCTTAATGTGTTTTTCAAAGGACATTTTCTTAATCACGAAATAGTAATGGTGAGGAGTGTTAACGCTTGCCTTCTGGTTTTACCCCTGTCTTTATTAAATGCTTTAAAATTATATAGTGTGATAATTTGTATATAGTGCTAATACTTAACTTTCTGTATCAGTTTTAATTATACCCGTAAGGTATAAAACATGATGTTTTAGTAGTTTCCATATTTTTTAAGTTAAGCTTTTGTTCAAGAAAATCTGCTGCTGTGTGAAAACATGACTTGTCCTTGCCTCGTCCTATATATTTCCCATTTGGGACTTCACACACAAAAGGATATAAACCTTTCTTATTTAAACAATGGGCTCAATATTTCTTTGTTTGCAGGGTCAGAAATAGCACAATAGATTTTTTTATTTTTGGACTATGCCCACATATGCACTAAATATATTTTTAGGTAGACATTGAAAGAGCTCTTTTGTTATTAATGTCCAAACCTGCAAAACCTAAAGCTTATCTGATTATATTTGAATAATTTTTGTTCCAGAAGTCAATCTGCCATGAAATACAGCTTTTTTTGAGTTAATCAAAGACAGAGTTTATGGCATTCTCAACCTAACTGAAATGCAGTAACACTGGAAATGTTTTGGGGTATTCAGTAAAGTTTTAAGTTGTATATGGGGTTCACTTGATCTGGTGTTAAGCAATTTTTATAACAAATGTCAAAAAACATCAGTGAAGTTGAACATCAATGCTGTTTGCTGGTGTTAATATTTAAGAAAAATAAAAGTTCTAACTGGGGTCTAGACATAACCTCTTAATATATTGCCATAGAAATTGCTGATATGATATTGGAAAATCCACAAGGAGTAGACCGACAGGGGTGCACCAAGATCTTGTGCACCTGTGTGTGTAAAACAACTGCTGTGATGGTGCAAGTTATATAGGTTGAATTGTTCTGTCTCTGCCTTAGGTAATTTAGTTACAATTCTATCTTTGAGACTTTTGATATTAATTCACTGGTACACGTGAATATTTTGCTAGCCTTACGACTTCTTTCTGGTTCTTTGATTCCTCTTTGAGCTCCTGCACTGCAACATGTACAATTTGTGTAGCTGCAGTTGCGAGCCTTACCCAATGGGAACACAGTCATCTCAAGCCTATCTCAAAATACATGTTTCGAATCTCTTGTTTCCTCCAAGAGAGGAGAGAAACAGTTTTTCAGCCTCTGCTGGGAAGGTTAGTGGGATACACCACTGAGCAATTAATATGTTGCCAACAGGGCTCTTTGCTGTCCCTGCTGCCTGAAGTTTTAACGGCATGGTAGATATATAAAGATCAGCCTGAACAGGAGCAAATTTTTATTTCATGTTTCTCCTTCTGTGTATCATATTTTAGCATTTTTACAATTAAAAATGATCTCTCCATATATCTTTCTCCCCTGCTTTCCATATTTTCTATTTACGGCTGTCATTTAATACGTTTCATTATAGTCCTGAGCATGATATTCAGATAAGTAATAACAACTTTTTACATCATGTTGTCTAAAACATATGAAACAGGAGAAATTTAAGGTCTGATCCCGAGGCTGAAGCCCACACCCACACAGTGTATGTATGCGTCAGTGACAGGGCTCAGTTGCATACAGGGATTGACTTGGTGCCTTGAAATTACAGCAGCTGTGCTGAACAATTACTAGGCTCTCGCTAGTGCTTGCACTAAATAAATATGATATCCATGAACACTGAAACCTCCAGAAATAGTACATCAGAGAACTCAACAAATACCATCATACAAAGCAAAGAGGGAAGCGTTATTATCGAGTAATTTGGTCTTCCATGTGAAGAGAATGACAAAACTATTCTTTGTCTTAAAGTTTTAGAAAGATTCCTAAAGAACTGTTGCCCATATAGTCTCCTTTTGATAAATTAGCATCCTTCCTCAGTGATGATGAAAATTTTCAAATCCAGTTAGGATCTGAGAGCACTGCGACTTCCTGGGAGTGGTGAGTGCCTTACAGGACTGAGGCCATGAAGTGTCACATTTTCATGAGACTATCCAATGGTTAGATAGAACTATTCAGCTAAAGATATTTAAATACATAGTAATGCAAAATCTTCAAATTCTAAAAGAAAGTTATACATCATGTGAGATTAAAGCTGTACAACAGGCTTTTTCTCATGTTTGTTGAGTAAAATTGTGCAGATTTCATGGAAATAATATCTTTATAGATGTTACTGTCAAACAAAATTGCTTAACCAAACTTGAATACATGTACTAATTTAGAAAAATCACTACTTCTAACCCATAATTTATTTTCTCATGAAGATAGATATTAAAAGAGAGGAAATATTTTTATAGTGCATTTTCCGTGCATTATTTTCCATTAAGAAATTAAGAAATAGCGTATAGATCTTAAACCTCAGCAACCTCTTCCTGACAGTCAGTATGCAATTATTTTCATATTAGTGGGTAATGCATCACCAGAGCAACACTTAGAAGCACACAGATACATTGAGTATGCTCTACTGAACTTTAAATACTAAATTACTGATATGCAGATATCAAAGAAGGAAATATTAACATATGGCTAATATTAGCAAATGTTAATGTAAGAACACGTATTAAAAGTTGTGTAGCCCTCTTCTTTAGAAATTTGCTGTGAGGGATTGCTATTCAGGGATGGCAACTTGACCACCTCCCTGGGCAGCCTGTTCCAATCCTTGACCAACCTCTTAGTAGAGAAATTCTTCCTAATGTCCAGTCTAAACCTCCCCTGGCACAACTTGCAGCCATTTCCTCTCGTCCCATCACCTATCACTTGTGAGAAGAGACCAGCACCCACCCCGTCACAACCTCCTTTCAGGCAGTTGTAGACAGTGATGAGGTCTCCCCTCAGCCCCTTCTCTCTAAGCTAAACAACCCTAATTCCCTCAGTCTCTCCTCATAGGGCTCATTCTCCAGCCCCCTCACCAGCCTTGTGCCCTTCCCTGCACACACTCCAGCCTTTCAATGTCCTTCTTGTAGTGAACTGAACCCAGCACTCGATGTGCGGCCTCACCAGTGCTGAGCACAGGGGCACAATCACCTCCCTGCTCCTGCTGGCCATCTGTAACATTTCCATCTAAAAGTCGTTTGGCAAGGGGCAATGGAACAGATTGCACACACATGTATACAGAATGTGACAATACAAATCACATTTCAGTAGCAAAACAAACTTACAAAAGCATGGTCCAGTTTTGTAGAGCTATCCATTCAATTCATACTGCTTAAGCAGAGAAAAAAGGGCAGTATTTTGACCACGGAGAACTAAGCAGAAAATCCCACCTTTTCTCAGTCAGTAGCTGGACCTCACACTATTTTTTTCCCAATGATTTGGATAATTATGACAAGACATGGTAGGACTTTCATGATGAGTCTTAATTAGATACTCCGGTACTCTAACAAAAGTCTTGTGATAGCACATCATCAGTGAGCCAAAAATAATGTCCTGAGAAGCTCAGCCTTGTCTGTGTTATGCTAAATGAAGCTCATGTTCAGAAGAGAATAGGAAACTTTTTATTCGTGGATTTAACTAGGAAGATATAGGAATCTTTTTGGTACTATGGCTGATCATGTGCAAGATTGCAGGTATCAAAGCTCAATGCAATAGAAAAAATGTCTAGGATTGAAGCTAGACTGTAAGCTTTAATGCTTGTAATCTTCTTTTTTTTCCTAGATACATTGTCTAATATATCATAGTCTGTAAACTGCAGAATGGGTCATTCATTATTGCAGTTTCTTTAGCTTATGTGATACAGTAGGTGCGAAGAAGAGAGAAAATAGACAGCATAACATATCCGGAAATTACTATCCTATCCAAAACTCATTTTTCAAGCTTTGATTGAAAACCTGGAAGGAGGATGCTGTCTGCATGCTGTCCTAAAAATATTCATGAAAAAAAAAATTAGCTGGCCTCTAAGAAGTTCTATAGGATGCAAGCACTGATTCCTTGCTTACTTCCAAACCCAGCAACTAATCTCATGTCATATTTTAACCCCAACTGGCAACTACGCACCATGCAGACACTTGCTCACCAACTCCCTCCTCAGTGGGATGTGGATGAGAATGAAAATAAAGTAAAACTTCTAGGTTGAGATAGATAGTTTAGTAGGACAGCAAAAGGGAGAGATGATGATGGTGATAACAACAATAGTAAAAATAATAGAACATAAAAGCCAAGTGATGCATAATACAAATGCTCACCACCCAATGACTAATGACCCAATGACCCAGCCCATCCCTGAGCAGCGATCGCTGGTCCCTGGCCAACTCCCCTAGTTTATATACTGAGCATGATGTCATATGGTATGGAATATACCTTTGGCCAGTTTGGGTCAGCCGTTCTGGCTGTGCTCTCTCCCAGCTTCTCACTTGCCTTTCCTCAGGCAGGACAGTGTGAGAATATGAAATGTCTTTGACTGCTTAGCAAAATCCAAAAACATCTGTGAGTTATCAAGATCTTTTCATCCCAAATGCAAAACAGAGCCCTACATCAGCTACTAGAAAGAAATTTAACTCTATCCCAACCGAAGCCAGGACACATCTTTTGAGACTAAGTTGCAGCAAAAGATGTTACTCGCGTTCAGTTAAGTATTCTATTGTTAACTCACCTACAAATCCAATGCAACAAAACTTCTTTGAACACAATAGATGTGAGACCATACCATACAGCAGTTCTTTTGTTTCAAAGAAGAGTAGATTTCTTCATAATTAATAGAATTAATTTAGAAAGTGGAACATTTTCAAAAATGATGGATACTTAGATTAGAAAAAAATGCAAAGCTATAAAATGAAGAACGTTTATTCCCATTTAATAAATGTTGCTCATTTATTAGTACTATACTGAACCGGCTACCTGGAGCTGAACATCCTTCCTCATGTCAGCTTCCAAGATACTAAATGAAAAGTATTTACTGCAATTCTCAAATTTAAAAAGATACTGCCTGAGTGTAAAATTGGCAATTCTTTGAATAAAAAGAACTTATGCTTGAAAATACACCTAAAATACTTTAAACACCTTGTGCTACAATAAAAAATTTATTCAATTGTGAGAGAAATACAGACTTAGATAAGAGGAATCCAATAAAAGGCCATCCTGATATCAGGAAGAAGAAAGTCTTTGAGTTCTTTGAATGTCAACTAAATATTAATGCAATTTAGGTACATTATTTCAAACATATTTGAATTTTATAGTACATTTCTACAATCTAGATGAACTGAACTCTAGATGAACTTCTAGTAAATATTTTCTAGAGAATTTTGTTGTGCTGTGCCCATTAATTTTATGTTCAGTAACACCTATACCACCCATAAAGCTCAGTAAATGCTTTACAACTACCTGTTACCACACTGATTAGCACACTACTTCACTATAATATTTCAGATACAATGACCCTTTGATTTTTTTATTCATACAGCTGATTCTTTTTCTTTACATTACTGTGATTTTCTTGGTATTTCAATATAATTTAGGCAGTGTTCACCCTTTTTTTAAAAAAAATATTATCTCTGAACTATCCTGGTTACACTCTTCTCTATTGATTCTGTTACCAGTTACAAGCTGAAGCATTATCTAAGTTTTAAAACATGACAGATAATAGATGAAAAGAATGATCTTCTCAATTGGCTTAATAATTTTGTGGGCACTCAGAATTCATCAAACAACATACCGTGCTGACTGGGGTTAATGGTCTTTGCTTTTTTCTTACTGTCTCTAATTCTATGAAAAAATTCCCAAAAGCAGAAGCGGAAAATATTTTCGTCAGCTGCCAATACATCAAAATCAACCAATTTACACACTTCTCCCCAACCCCCTGGCCAAGGCAAAAGGATAATAGTCTTGCTGCTGTTTCTCCTTTATATACTTCATGGCATACGGTTTCTAAACAGTTGTAGAAGTTCTACTCAGTTTCTAATTTAAGGCCACTGGTTTCTAATCAATAGTAGAAGAAAACTCCTTTATACACCAGTTATACCATCATTTTACTAGCTGCAAATTGCAGGAACTTTCTGCTCTCACATTTAGTTTAATCATCAATTTCTCTCATTAGCAATGTGTGGAAACTTAACTATTCCCTTTAAATAGTTAATCTTTCAAATTACTCACCAGTTTTTCTCTTCTTGTATTAGCTAGTGTTACTCTAAAAGGGAAACTCATTATTTGCCATAAGTTAATATGAAGTTGTTAGCTGCAGATATCTGCATTGTTTTTATGACGAAAATTACTCTTAATAGAATGAATATGTATATGGGTGAATATGTAATTTCAGGTAATTGCTAAATATTGCCTGCCTAGGTTATGGCATTTTGTGGCTAAATCCAGCAATGGTACTACAGTGTGAACATGTGAGGTGCCTGGCAGCAGGACAGAGTTCAGACCCAGACCACTAGAGGGTAAGCGCAGGTAAGGGAAGGAAGGATTCCTGAGTCTGTGTCCCTGGTGGTCAGGATTATTTCTGTGGATTTTTTAACAGATGGTGATTTACTTAAAACAAGTAATAGGCAAAATAGTCTGGGACTACAACACAGGACTGCTTTATTCTAAATGAGTACCCTAAAGGCACCCTAAATATCAGCAACACCAGGTCTCTCTGGCCCATGATATCCACAGCTTTCTAGCTGCTTCCCTCCCCCTCTCCGCACACCAGCCGCTATTGCTGCTGTCACTGGGGTGATTTCCTCTGGGAAAATACATGCTTATGCTGACCTAAACATAGAAACAGTTTCCTAAGTTAACATGGTAACACCCTGACTCTGAGCTCCCTTTGAAGTTAGGCTGTTTTCAGTAGGAGGCTGGGCTAGACGGCCTCTAGAGGTCTCTTCCACACTACCTTTTGTATGGTTCTAAGGTTACATAAAAGAGAAGACTGTGGCACCTTTCATTGCTGCTTTAAGGCAGCTCTAACTACATATGTGAAAGGTATTATTTCAGGCTGTTCCTGCCAAGTGGATTGGAGGACTCTCTCAGTTCTCTGGATCTCAGTGGGGCTTGACAGGGATTAAGCACAGGCTCGGCTTCTTGCAGTTCATGGAGGGACAGTTCTGGTGAGTGTCAGAACTGTCGGTTTTAACTGAGTTTAACCTACTAAGTTTAGCAACTTCCAAGGTTAATCTACCACTAAGTGGGAGTTTGGGGGTTTAAAGCTCTAGTCTACAGAAAGGAGGTTTGCCCAAGTGCTGCCTACACCTTGGTTTTGATCAGTTTTACCTGGTCTGTAGAGCCTTAATTCTTACACTATCAATGTATTCAACAAATTCAATTTTCAGAACAAAGTACAATGCAGTCTGAAAGCCCGTGTCTGCCTATTTCCCCCCACATTTTAGCATCAAAAGAAGAGCGATCCTTTGAAAAAAGATGTAGTATATACATAAAACCCCATCATACGCTCCATTCCATGGTAATGTCAGAGAACAGATCACTGAGTATTTGGTTCAAGGCAGTAACAACAAAGAGATCACACAAAACATTGATTACTCAAAACTGTAATTCATAGAAGATACTGGATATTTTTTCCCAACTCAGCAAAATCGGACAATTCTTTTCTCAGAAAAGTAGATCTTGGGGGAAGGACATGGACTAATGAAGGATGCATGCAGGTTACGTGCTCCAAAGCAGCTGGGCTTTCTGATGGCTCCCTTTCTACCATATGTTGTGAAACCTTCTTAAAACACTGCAGCAGTTCAGATGCCGTACCCTTTTGAGAGAAGAGGATCTACTGAAAGGATAGAATATTGTATCTTTCACAGTTGTTGTGAATATGTAACTATTTTATTGTTCGATGCATGTAATTCCAATGAAAACGCTATGTTTTCTTTTGAAATTGATCAAGATAGTGGGCTTTAATTTTTGCTTCCATGCATTTTGTACAGCTACTTGTTGTGGTGCAAAAGAGCTTACTCCCCAGTTTTGGAAACATCTTTGCACATGTATAAATAACTGCCCTGAGACTGGTGTATTTTTACTGGGTTTGACATCACCATTATGTTCTCTACTTTTCTTCTTTTTGGACACAGGTGTTTCACACCTTCTAAATGATAATGAATTTACACACATGTATACTATTTCTATAATTACACCTGTAGTAATTATGAAGCCTAATTGTATAATGACAATAAAAGATGATATTTTACTGCATGAGGGTGATAGGTATGATTGTAAACAAAAGGAATAATTCCCATATAAGCTATGTCAATTGATCATGAGGAACAGGAACAGCAAATAATAGAAAAAAGAAGATGTGCACTTCCGTAGGAACCAGTAATTTAAACCTTCCATACAGAAACTAGGGAATGTTGGCTCTGCTTACTCCACAATTTTATTATTATATGTATGTTTTGCTCTGTAATTGGAAGACATATCTAATTTGTTTCCCTTTAATTTGGAATTTTCTGCTTTATGTCAGCTTGAGTTCCAAAATGAATAGCCCTGAAATGCTGTTTGTGTGTGAGTTACTGCATGATGTTGTAAACAGTGCAGTGTGTCAGCTGAATCAAACTGCTGGAAATGTATAGCTCAATAATTTAGTTTATTTTTAGGTATTATATTGCGCCTCTCTGTCCTAGATACTGCTAGACTTCTTTTAGCCTGAAAACCTGAAGGTCAGTTTGAAGTCATGATCATATAATAGTTCTTCTTATATCTACGGCTGGGACCGGCCTTGGGGGATATTGTTACCTATTTTTTAATGTTCTGGGGCTGACAGAATATGATCTGGCCAGATTACAAACACATGCAGTGAAACTACAGACTTCATACATGACACTCCATTCACTGAGAGCTCCATGTGGTGGGTGTTCAGCATGTCTGCAAATCAGGTTACAATCTTGCAATCAACCTGTGTAGCCCATCAAGATATATATTTATCATCTGATCAGCCATATAACCAGTTTAGGTACATGTATGTCCTACAGATGAGAGGATGATGAAATTGTTTTGAAAAGTATTTACAAAAATTTAAAGATCATAGAGTTTTAACTTCCTGTCAGTTACTGAGACAAATCATAAACATATTGGGTCTTTCAACTGCATGCTGCATCCTAATAAATTGATGAATTAAAAGTGGATCAATAACCTCTGAACATTATTGATCAGGGGCCACAAGACAGTCTTTCTTAGATTATGCATTAAAGAGATCAGTAATTTATATTTAGTAACTGGGCCAGTCATTGTCTGTTGCCAGTGTTACTCTATGAGTATTCAGGAACTCTCTTTTTTCTTTGAAAATAAGCAAAGGTACTGACTATTGGAGCCATATACCAGTGGGAATCGGATGTAAGAAGACTTAAAATAAATCAGTATTTAAACAAAAGATAAAAACACTTAATCTTGCGCCTCTATACTCTGTAATTTTAAGTCTAAAAATCACCTTTATGAACTCATAAAAATGTTAAGGGACAAAATACGGCCCCACTGCGTTCTTTAATAAAAGTATACTTTCTGTGCCTCTGGCAAGAATTCTCTCTTTCTAACAATCAGTGCCAGGACCGCAGCTGAACCTGTCGGTGCAAAAGAGTGCAGAAATTGGACTATCCCTCTGAAGAAAATGTCAAATAAAAAAAAAATTTAAAAAGTAATGAAAAAAGGTAAGTTAAGACTCTTCTAGAAGAGTCCAGCTTAACACTTCTGGAAATTACAATGCGAAACATGAAAAAAACCCAAACAAAAAAACTTTTAGAAAAGTGGAATGGAAACATAAATTTAATTTGAATGACAAATATCTACATCAGGATATGACAATGTCAATTTTTCAATAAGGTTATCTGGCAGCTACTGCTGGGCTTCTCCTCTCGGTAAAGTCAATGTTATGCAGAAACAGGCATCCAGATGTTATGCTACTCTGCATTACATAAGGAGTTTTGGTCAGGAAAGACCGAGATGAAATGTCAACAGATCAGGGTATCTACTTATTCAGGTCCATCACGTGTGCAGCACTTCACTGCAAACTATAGTTTAAGGCCATATTCATCTCTACATAGCGTTCTGAATACCCCTGTTAAGTGGTAAGAAAATATTCTAAGGGTCTTTGTGGTAGAATTTATAACGTAGCTCTTTTTGAAGAGTTTAATTTATTTCTATTACTTAAAAGGCAAGATGCTGAGGATTTTACTTGTTTTCTTGCTTGCTTGTTTACTAAATGTTGTAGTGAAATCTTTTCTCCACTTTCATTTTGAAGTTCATATTTGTCACTCAAAGTATCAACCACTGTCCCACAATATCTTCAATTCCTTCTGAAATTATTTTTGAAACTTTATTCTCTTGTCTATTCCAAATTTATTCCACTAAAATCTTATACTAAAGCATCTCGCTCCTGTTTAAATGTTTTCCAAATGTATATTATTGCCTGTAAACACAGTGGCCACAACTCATTTATTTATTTTATTTATTCTTCTTCCTCTCTTTTGTGAAGGTAGCAATGTGTCATCCCTGCCTTTTTTACTATTTTCACTACCTTAATTAATTCTCTGGAATTATAGACATTATATAATAATTCTCTGGATATTATAGACATTATACAGTGGTTTTCTCTGGAAGGAAGAACTTGTGGAAATGTCAGGTTGTATCAGCAGGACCAAATTTCTCAGAAAAGTTGAGGAACGGAAAGGAAGAGATATGCAATGAGGAGTACAAAGATAGAGAGAGATCGAAGTTTGAATGGTGCAATGTATGACTGGAAGTGGTCTTAAATGTCACCAAATCCTGCAGTCCCAGAAAAGCACACCATGTTATCTATGCCTTTACTGCATTTCTCAGGCTCTATCTAAAGACATTTGGTATTTCTGGCCTAACTTCTTTTATTAGAAGGCTATTTTGGAATATTACTACTCTGATTAAGGATGACCTTTTAACTTACCATGGCCATTTTATATTCATTTTGTCTTTTAATGATATTGCCCCATGGATTAAATAGGTCATATTATCCTCTGTACATTTTTGACACTGTTTCACACATTTACGTATCAGAAAACTGTTCGAGCATATGCTAATTATCTCATCTGAGGTTTCTACCATATTCTATTCTCAACATTCTGCTCAAACCTTCCAAAACCACTTTTCTACTATCCTGCAGATACAAAATGGATTTATGGGCCTATGACAAGTCTTACAAAGAGATTCAGATTTTAAAGACACAGGCAGACATGCAGGAGAACCTTCAAAGTGCAGACTCTTATAAAACATATTGAAATCACCAGGGATTAGAGACATCTACAGGAATAAAACTGGCCACTTTCATGTTCTGAAAGTCTATCTTTAACTGGGCACATTGCTGACTCACATTCAGCTCATTGTCAATGAAAGGTAGACAACATTCACAGCCTTTCCCTCATCTGCGAGGACACATTGTCATAGAAAGAGATCAGGTTACTCAAGAAGGACCTGATGTCTTTCATAAACCCATGCTGACTGGGCCTGATCATCTGGTCATCCTGTACACATTGTATGATAGCACTCAAGATGTCCATAACCTTCCCTGGCACCAAGGTCAGGCTGACAGGCCTGTAGTTCCCTGGATATACTTTCTAGCCTCTCTTGCAGATGAGTTTCACATTTCATAGAATGGCTAGGTTGGAAAAGACCTCTGAGATCACCGAGTCCAACTAAAGCATGTCCCTAAGGACCTCATCAA
>VWPV01030323.1:0-35217 GCA_013389885.1 Geococcyx californianus | reverse complement strand
GTGTCACCCACAAACTTGCTGAGAGGCACTGGATTTCCCAGTAATTAAAATTGGTCCAGTCTCTTAGGTTGTTGTACAAACAACACCCCAAGGAATCACATTTTGCAGGGCACAAATGGAGAGGAGACAGACTGGGGGCACCCGTGTCCATCGAGGACATGGCCCTACAGTGTGTTACCATCTGAAGAATGATGGAAAAGCCCAAACCATCAGTTCTTCGCATTAATTTTGTGGAATTCATTATCCCCAAACTGAACTCAACTGATTTTCTACCTTTGAATGATGTTGATTTCCAATATTGCTCCGATTTACTGCTTTTCATTTTTGTTTACTTGTAATGATTATTTGTTTATTAATTGATATTTGTGTTGTGTCCCTTAAAAGGTCAACTGAAAGGTGATTCAAATCAATGGTAAAACTGTGACTGATTTCAGTGCATTTTCAGGTTGTAATTGTTATTTGCCCCCCCCCCCTTTCAGTACATCAAAAGGGGAAAAAAACCCAAATAAAACAATCCTTTAAGCTGTGTAGCTCTTTCTGGAAATATTCTGTACATGTGGCACCTTCCTTAAATCCTAAATGCTTTGATTGTCTTTGGGTTATCAATCACACCGGTTATTTTCTGTTCTGACTTAAGAGGATTATTGGGACTGGATTTTGTACTTTGTCAGTATTACAGAGTGACACCTCTGCACTCGGGGCTGGGTTACAGCCTGGCAGTGAGCCTGCCTGTCTGTCTTCCCTCTCACTGAAATCATCTGGAGATGCCGCCGGAGCCTGCGAAATCTGTGCCGGTGACAGAGTCCAGGAAACCTGTGCACCCCCACAGACAATTCAAATCCGAGCCCTTGGGAGGTAGTGAAAGGGGGAGAGGGACAGGTTTCAAGCTGAGGAGCAGGTGATAATGCGTGATTTTTCTGTTTGGGGATCCTAGCAGAAAGCAGATGCCCACAGCACAGCAGCTTTGATATCACATTAACTCGCGCAAGTAGGAGGAAAGCAAAAAGGCATTTCGTTGTGTATCGAACCAAGGAGTGAATTTGACCCTGTTACTCCTCTCCAAGGGAGATTGTGGCCTTTTTTTCAAAGAAACATATTATTTTAAAGACTTCTCTACTACATAGGTGAGGCCATATATCCCTTCCTGTTGTCTCTCACCTTGTTTTACTTACCTGTAGGGATGCACCACAGCTTTCTGCAGCCTTTGGAGCAAGCCTTGCCTGATGGAAAGGCATTGGATGCTCTTTGTTGTGTTTGGCCGCGGGTTGTTTCCCTCTTAAGTAATTAGGAGCAGAGAAAGGCATGGATGTTGCTGTCTGGGGCTCTGGGAAAATACCCATGGGGAACCTTGGAGCCCTCTAAATGCTTCCTTTCTCCTTCTGAGTGAAGCAGAGCCAGGCTGCTCCTGAGCCCCTTCGAAGCTCGCTGTCCATCCTGTGCTTTCACTAAGAGCTGATGGTGCCAAGCTCATCTGCAGGTCTGGTCCATCAGCCCAGCATCTCTGCCACCTGGAACAAATACTGCAGCTTTTGCCATTTAAAAATGCTTTGCTATTGTTGGGACTGCCGTGTTAATTGAGCTGCAATTGCCAGGCCCTGAAAGGCAGCAGGATATGGATACATTTTTTTTAGGGTTGCTATTAGTTTTTCTGGGTTGCAGAGAAGCCTTGCATGGAAATCGAGCCCATTATGTATTTGGGTCTTGCTTAACGAGATGCAGTGCAAAAGGCAGTCCATTATTTTGGAACTAGAGGCTTTGCCTTCTTTCCAAGATTGATTTTTATTTCACAAATTATTACTGTGTGGATTAATGATCTCTCTGCATGCAAACGCTCTCGGCTGCTACCCAGGTGCATTAACCTTTCCTAGAACAAAGAATTCCTCCTCTTCACTGTTGCTTTGACCAAAGCATTTCTCTTCTAGATGCTGAATATTAAATACACGGGCATCACTACCTTGCTGTTACCAACAGGAGAGGAGCTGGCTTCAGAACCTGTTGGTCCGTACATGAACCTTTGATTTCCTCCAGATGTTTCCATGTCCACTGGACCACTACAGGCTCACAGTGATCAAAGGTAGCCTTGTAGCCCCCAATTAATAAAATAATATTGTTTATAAACCATTTTTGTCATGTGACTGCAGCAAGGAGGAATCCCAAACCAGGCAAAGGTTACTATTGTCAGTTTACAGGCAAGTTAAGCAGGACTTAGAGGTGGAATAAAACGTTGACAGGAAGGTCTCAGAGTGAAGACTCCAGACTCTTGAAGCTTGCAATGTAGTTTTTTTAATACAAACTGCTCCCCTGAACCTCAGTATCCTAAGAGCTATGCAAGGATGTACTCAACACATGACCTTGAAATAAAGGGGTCAATCCTGCAACAGCTTCTACAACGAGGCTGGTTGTATCTACCAAGAGTACATTTAAGCTCTTGCAGAACCGGAATATCTTTTGTAATTTAGGTTGACCGATATTCTTAATCCAGTTCCCTCCTGGTCATTCTTTCCTGGCAACAAGCTCATTTGGATGTGAAAAGTTTGCTCTGCTGGCAGACTGCTGCATACACTCAGTAAATAGCATGAAATGTAGCTAGCTTTGCTGTATTTGTGAAAACTTTCCCCACAGCTCTAATTATGCCTGGGTAGTACTAACATTTAGTCAGCTTAAATTATTAAACTCTTGCAGCCCCTGCAGGTAAAAACCTGTTTAATTAATGACTGATTAGTTAAATCATTATGTGTCTTGATATGAATCACAATAATTTTTATAGTCTATGTTATCATTGTAAAGGCATGTTAATTTATTGAAGGATTCTCTTTTAAAAGGAACAGAAATAGGTCTACCTTAGAGCTTAGGAGAAAGCACCTCCTGTATAAGGACAAAACAAACCAGCATGTGTCTCACGTAGAATAATATTCCCTAGACAGTTCCAAATGCTCTTTAATCCTTCTGGAAGCCATATATGCTCAGACCCAGAAAGGGTCTTTCAAATCTGGATATCCACACATTTAAACTTGCATTTTTAGTTACTTCATAGGTTTGGGGGCAAATGTTGGCACAACTGCAACATCTTGACAGTCTGAGAGAGCTGGGGTTGTTCAGCCTGCAGAAGAGAGGGCTCCAGAGCAGCCTCCCTGTGCTGAAAGGGGCTCCAGGAAAGATGGGGAGGCGGTCTTGATCAGAGAGTGCGGGAAAGGGATGAGGGATAATGGTTCAAAGCCACAAGAGGGGAGACTGAGAGGAGATCTTGGGCAGAAATGTTTTGCTGTGAGGGTGGGGAGGCCCTGGCCCAGGGTGCCCAGAGCAGTGGTGGCTGCCCCATCCCTGGAGGTGTTCCAGGCCAGGTTGGATGGGGCTTGGAGCCCCCTGAGCCAGTGGGAAGTGTCCCTGCCCATGGCAGGGGGTGGCACTGGGTGGGCTTTGAGGTCCCTTCCCTCCTCAACCATTCTATGATTCCATGATCCCCAGTAGACATTTTCAGTGGTGTCAGCAAGTGCAGCGCCCCTGTCCCCTTTGCACCATTGCCTTTCTGCCCTGTTGGTATCTGCTGCCCACCAGAACCATCTATCTCAGGCAACAAAATCCCACGTACAGCAGCTGTGACTTTCAGTGTTGTTTTGGGCTAAAACGAGGCATCACTATTGGGATGGAATCAGCCAGGTATGTTTTAGCTCTTGCCAAAACTGTGACTATTTCAGAGCCGTGCTGGCTGTTTTAACGGAGGTGGCAGCACTTTTAGACCGTGGCACCATGGTATGGGCTGACATGTCCAGAAGTTATCCTTTCTGGCATATGATTGGTTAACGTGACCTTTGGCTGTGGCCTCAGGCTGAAATCTGCTCCTGGGCCAAGTGAAAGCAGTTACAGTTGTACCAGAAATGTAATATATATAAAAAAACCCCAAACCCTTTTTCTCAAGGGGCTACATGACACATAGTTCCTGCTAGTTCTGACACACCTGGACTGTCTGCAGGTGCTCAGGTATCTGTAATCCCTGACTTCTCGCTGAAGATAATATCAGACAGCAGAAAGTTCTTCACATTGTCTACAAAGAATTACAGATTTGTTTGAAATACTGCTTTCAGCTCAGATTTGAAAACTCACAGCAAAAAGGTAGTGACAGTATCTGTAAAATCTGTACCTCTGAGCCAAACTTTCTAATGATGGAGAAAAATTCCTTTTCCAAGAAACAAAGCTATTTGACTATTGGGAAGCAGAGATGTACAAGATATTGCACATCAAATTTGAGTTATGTCATCCAAACAAGAAAAGCTTCAGCCACACCATCTTCCAGGAGATGACAGAAACGTCCACTTCCTTTCTGAGTGGAATCAGTGGGCGTAAATGCAAACCTCCCACCTCCAAGCTTCCATGTGCCCCATCAAGTACCCAAACCCACCCACTCACAGTCTTTACTTCCAGAGACACGGCTTTGTTTAGGCTCTCATCTACTCTAACACTCAGATTTTCAGGCTTAAGTGAAATCACAGTATTTCCAAATCTTATAGAGGTTGAGTTCGGTCTCTTATTTGAGCACTGGTAGGTCAGGTTGTCTTCAGCACAGCAGAATGATGACTTCCCAATGCGGTGGCCTCAGAAGGACCTTGAGAAGTGGCCTGCAAAGCAGGGCACACACTTGGAAAGGAGGTAGCTGTAGGGATGGCTGTAAAGACAAATAAATAGGGAGGTGGTCCCTTTTTCCAGCTCTTTACCCAGCTGAAGGCATCTGTGCTCTCCCAGCAGGAGCACGAAGCTCCCTGGGGAGCCAACGGGAGGCGTCAGCCCTTGCTGCCATCCCGGGTGACAGCCTGGGGGAAAGTACTTAATGATATATGTAATGTAGGGTTGTCTCACTGCAGAAATCTGGGACATCACTTGCAAAAAGGAAAGGAGAAGGAACGAAGGTTATTTGGAGCTAAAATACTCACACAGGAACATAATTCACTGCAAACCATTGCTCACTTTCCTCTGCTTTACCTAAGCACGGCAGTCATGGCTGGCAAAGGGAAGACGTGGCATTTTTTTGTAGCCCTCCCTTTTGCTCTCCCTCTTTCCTATCATATTGAATCACCAGTGTGTGAAATATAATAAAGCACTGTACCATTCAATCTGTTCGCTGTACCTTACAGGTGTACTCCAGGTAAATATCCCCTTGGCTGGTGAAAAATGAGCTTACCTGAAACAGATGACTTTGATGAACTTGGGTAGCTGGGCCTCTATCACTCTTTTCCAATTGGCTTCCCCAGCAAAGCATGGTTACCCAACACAAATTTGTCTTACTGAAGGGAAGATATTCTCTAATTCACTTTGTTCCCAGCATCTTGCCCTCTTGCCGACGCTTTCACTTCATCTGGCGTTTCATAAAAGTATAAATGGCAGGGCTTGTCATCTCTTCCAGTGGGCATCTTTGGGAAGCAAATTAATTATTTACCAGCCTATTGCATGCCCCATTGCTTTGATAAAACCGGAACATAAGTAAAAATGGCCATGTATTAAAAGATGCCATTTCATGGATGCAGCAGTGGCAGGTACAGTACCACAGCAGAAGCTGCTGTTTCCCCCCACGCCCTCCCCAAGCGGTTGCTGCTCATTGTCAGACAAGCAGAAGGAGCAAATAGAAGAAACAAAGCAGAAACGTATGCAGATGAGATCCCTGTACCTGCAAGGGCTTTCACTGCTCACTATTTTAATTTTAGATAAGTGCAGAATCCCCCTTTACTCTCGAAAAGAAGAACATCCAGAAGATTAAGTCCTGTCTGACTCGCAGTAATCCAGAGAAGCCATTCCAAAGGGTTTGGAGTTTTGCTTTCTCCTCTGGTTATTGCTTGTTTCTAATTCTACTTGTTTGCCTTCTATTCCCTTCTCAGGCCAGGCCTCTGAAGAGGAGCAGGAAAGGCCAGCAGACGCTTTTGGAGGTGCCTGGGGTCAGAGAGATGCTGTTATGTGCTGCAGCACTGGGTCCCCAGCAGAAGGGTTGCATCCTGCTCCTTCTGTGAGCACAGAGAGCGCAGGCGAGGCTGTAGAATAAAGCTTTGCTCCTGCCCTTTCCTCCAGCACCTCATTTGGGCGAAAGACACACAGTTATTGCCTAGGCAAAACTATGATTCTGGCAATACAGAAGGTTGTTCCATTTTTTTTTTTGGTCTGAGTTTTTGTAAAAAATCTACTTGAACAGTTCAAAACCTTCCACAAGTTGCAAGAGGGATTGTCTTCCCAAGTGCTGGGAAATGACCCTTCCGCTGAAGAACCATTTTATGCATCATTAAATAGCACTTGCAGTAGCATTTAGTGCTTTTCCTCTTTAAAAGAGTTACAAGATTTAACTGCTTCGACCTTAGAGGCCTTCAGCAGGGGTGTATAGTCCCTTTTGGTGAATGGAGAAGGTGGAGATGGTGAAGAAATTTATCCAGAACCACGAATACAAAAGTTTTAAACCCTTCAGTAACTGTAGTTCTCATAATGCCCAACCTGACCTGTGACTGCATCTCCCTCTGAAAGCCGTGTTGGCGATGTCAGGTTTCATCTCCCTATGAATAAACAAATTTTATGTATTTTACTCTATTACTGTCTCTCCCACATGGATAAGAGCAGAAAATTGAAGCTGTGCGTACCTCAGTTTGCTTCTTTCCCGGACTAGAAGCTTTGGGACGATGGGATGAATTTTCCCTGGTGATGCTAAGGCAACTGAACAGGTTGGAAGATCCTTTTGCTTTCCCCTTTTCTGAATCTGCAAACAGCCAAAGACTGTTTCACTGAGTGGTGAAAAGATAGAGCATGGAGGCTGTCCGTGGGATTCCACATGAGTTTGTGCATGAAGTTACTTTGGAGGATACAGTAAGGGCAGGATGCCAACGGATGCCCAGAGGAGAACTTCCTAAAATCATCAGAGCACAAGCAAGGTCGTTGTATCTACTTAAAAGTTAAGTGATCTGTAAGGTGGCCAGAGACCATATTTCCCGTCCCTGTATAAGTTTGTGCAAAGCCCCAGTAGACCCAAACCATTAAACAGCATCAGCAACAACCTGACTAATCACAGAAACCTTCGTTTTCACTGAATCCAGCGTCATCATTAGTGCACTTCAAATCTTCACTCATTTCTTATTGTTTTTCATTCTGCAAAGCAGCAGGCAGGGAAAACAAGCTCTTCACTTACCACAATCTCTATTCAAACCTGAATGATTACAGCAAAACTGTGTTCTGGTTTGGTTTGGCTCTTTTTTTATTCCCCCAGCCATCAGAGAACGTATTAATCCAAACCCACAGCCCAACCTAGGATATGTTTTAGAATTCTTAAAAGTAGAATCACACTCACATTCAGTGTGGCTCAGCTTTTGTTTCAGGACAGGTTTTATTTGTGTCTGCTTCCTTCTGTATCCTTTTTTCTAAATGATACCACCCAGAAGTAAAAGCACCATGCATGTTTCAGATAAATGCAAAATAAACTATGGAAGGAAAGTGGCAGATAAATTTAACAAGCATTAAAGTTATATATAATTTAAATATGTATAAAATTATTCGGTATATCGATTAGAAAATGGGCTGTTGACCATTTAAAGGCAACAATCAATTTCATAGTTCACAGGTCAGGTCAAGTTTCGTTCTAATGATCTAAAAAAGCAAATAGCATTAGGAGATAATGAACTCCACAGGATTACAGATGTGATCTATAGCTCTTTTGTGGCACAAGAGCCAGCAAATGAGAGAGGGCATCATCTGAAGTGCCCCGGCCTCCACAGACTAAAACCATGTTTTTATATCTTGGCAAGGTGTCAATTTATGATGTAATCAAAGGCAGCCGATGGAATTACTTTGCTCCTAAAACACCACATGGTTAGGCTCAATGTCATCAATGAGCAAGAGAGGTAGATCCCCATTAATGTGGTCTACAAAGTTATCTTCCCTATTCTGGTAAGTGAATGTTAAGCATACCCACCCTGTTAATCAAAGGGAGTTGATAGCTCTCTGCGTTCCCACCGAAGGGTTGAGTAACACGAGGAGGATACTGCAGAACTACCATCAGTTTGTTTTCTAGTGCACTGTTGTACAGCAAAGAAGACACTAACCGAAATTTCAGAGTGGAAAAGAAGAAATATGTGCATATAAAGAGAGGGTGAATTTGTTCCCATATCCGTGTAAATATACGTATATTTATGTATACGCATGTATGGGTAAGAATATTTTCACTGGGATACAGAAAAGAAAACTAGACCATTTGAACTTCTAATAAGAGAAAGAAGTCTTTTGAAAAAGCCTGATATACATTTTGAAGATATTTAGGTGCTGTTTTGTGAAAACCGATGCAAAGTGCTTTCTGAGGAACCATCAATTTTTAGCCTGGGTATTAAGCGTTGAAATCTTCAGTCCACATGATCAGTGTTTTTGAGTCCCTACCTCTTCCTTGCTTTTCCTCTAAGCTTGAACCGAATATCAAATCCACCTAGATTTGGGGTTAGGATGGGCTGGATTTACATCCAGGCAGCCTCCTAAGATGTTTATACAATGTCAGCTTCCCATTTCCAGCTCTAGTTTGGATGCAGAAGAAATCTGACAGTTTATGAGTATGTGAAATGTGAGAGAAACTTACGGAAGGACCAGGCAAGATTCCTCTACACATCGGTTAAAGGGAAACAAGGGAGCCAACTTCACCTTTGCCAAAAGGGACATCAGAAAGGTCTTTCACCTTTACTCATAAAAGTGTTTTGAACAGAAATGTGCATCTTAAATGGCAGGGAGTGCCTGCATTTCAACAGCTAAGTCACCCTCTAAGTGTTTAGGTGGATCCATGTGACTTTTCCATCTTTCTGCTGCACTCCAGCCTGCATTGCTGCCTTGAGCTTCTTCAAACAACATTCACTTTCACACTGCCGTGTCTTCTTGGCTGCTTCGCTGTTAATGGGCTCACAGATTATTAATTGGGCTCATTAGACTTATTTTCCTCTTTAATATAATGAGTGTGTAAGCAGTAAACTTAGAGGCATAAAGCTTTGATAAATGAGAAAATCACATAACTGCCTAGCATCAGTAGGAACTTTCTTTAAAAAAAAAAACAGAACAGGGAGAAAGATCAAGAGCAGGCAAAGCACAGAAAGAAAAGCAATCTAGGCTGAGACCTGAGCGTCATCATTTGCTCTCTTTTGCATATCAGAATGAGTCATCTTGACTGGGATTGAGGCCCATAAAGTAACACCGCAAGGCATTTCAACACTATTTCTACCTCTCTTCAGTGTCTGTAGCAACAATGTGTAGACTATGGGTGTAGCTTTAGGTGCTAGTTCAGCACATCATGTAAGCACATATTGAATAAATAAGTGCAGATGCAGTTTCGTTAAGTAAGTACCCCACTGCTGAGTCGTATAGGGTCCAATCCAGTGTGTCTTGTGCACCCAAAATTCCCATAGACTCTCAGATAAGCAAACAGATAAATGAAGAGTCAGGCCCAAGGCTTTATGCTTTCAAAATTCAGTAATATAAAGACAACAGTAATCCCAAAGGCAGAGAGTAAGCAAAGAAACCCACAAGAATAGACACTTCTCAGAAGTGATCCCTCTATGAATGATCGTACTGAAAATATTACATACACAAATGTATTTTGGCTTATTACAGCACAACGGCAAAAACAGTCCCGCGAAGCTGTGCTGTTCATTGCAGTCCTGGATCATTGCTTATCTATTTTAATAGGCAAGAAATATAACAGCTAAATTATAATTATGTACTGTACACAGCAGTGTTAACAAAATAACATGATGTTTGGTACATTTCCCATCATCTTCTTAGGAGGTACAGCAAGCTGCAGGTTTGTAACAATCTTCTGTTTCTTCACCTCATTAATCTCCCGAAGTGGAGAGAGAGCAATACAAACAGAGGGAGCCCAGAAATGTACGTACATTACTGAATTAACCAGGCATGTAATTAGTGCTCAGGTGCTTAGTCAAGGAAGAAACACACAGGGTTATTTAGATTTGGATTTAACACCCCAAAGTTTGAGTATTGTCAGTACATTGTATATAGGCTTTTCCATCAACCATTCCAGCTGCTTTGGAAATGGAGAATCCTGCCCCCCATTTCTGTCCGTGGGATGGTGGTATTTTCCAAGTTTGGTGTTATTTATGGGAATGTGGGGAAGTGTAAGCACGCAGCATATCATGACCTGCCCTAGGAATGGGGAGACAGCACCAGAGCAATGCCAGGAGCACCTGCATCCTCCAGGAAACATGGATAATGCTGCCCATCACAATGTGGGAGCCTAGCATGGCCCACCATACCCGTGTAATACCAGTGTCCTTCTTTCCTGACTTGCGGTAAGAAATGCACCATAGGTGAGGATGGAGTTTGCTTTCTTATCCTCTCGAGGGCTGCATCTTTGCCAGAGTGAATGCTCTCTGTTGTGGTGCCTTCTGGTTGGCACTGCCCAAACATCTCCTGTTTAAAGTGCATTTAATGCCCATGGGGTGTCAAAGACAGATGAGTTCTCCTTGTCCCACGGGGTGCCCCCATTGCCGAGTTGCCCGTTGGGATACTGCGAGCCCAGCGTGACCCTGGGCTTGCCATGCTGTGATGTGCATTCTGGGCTCTGCACCACCCTCTGTTTCTCTCACCACCTGTTGAGCCTGGGAATTCCTAACCATGCCGAGTTGAACTGGCCAAAGTGTGCATCCCATTCGACATAAACCATGAAAAGCGGGGAACAGCCGACTTAGCCCTGTGACTCATCTCCTACTCTTTTCAAGCCCAACTTTCGCTACTTCTAAGCCATCCCCTCAATCCATCCTCTTGATCCCCACACATCTACACCATGCCACTGCAGGCACAGGGCTCTGCATGTATTTTCTTGCTGGCCTGGATAAGCACAGCGAGAGGCTGGATTGCAAATGGTAGCCTTGAGTTACATTTATCTAAACAACACCAAGAAGCAGAGATAAGGGAATGAGGCACATTCACATACATCGGCTCACCAGGGTTATTTGCTGCTTGTAGCTGGTGAGCGAGAGAGAGCGCTCCCTGGAACACCAGCACGATGATAAAATTGTGATGAAAATATTTTCTGTATTGCTTTTCATTGAAATATTGCCCCTCGGCGGGAAGCAGATTGGTACCATCAGTGAGCAGGAGTAGAGAGTGGGTCTTAACATCCTATAAGCTCGTCACGGCAAACTCAGGCCATGATGTCTTAGGAGAATAGCCCTCATATGCTTAATTTTGAAAGCTCAGAGGAAGATTTGGCTGGAATAGTGTAGAAAATGTGCATGAGTGCAATGCAGAATTTGTGAGAGCAGGCTTTTGTTATGCAGAAGACCTCCAGGTTTGTCAGAAAAATAACGTAGAATTGGTTAAAAAGAATAGCTTAAGTATTTCTCCCGCAAAATTAGTATTTTCCTAGGAGCGTGCACAGAGAACCTCAGGGGGTTGTTCTCACTTTGCAGTTGGGAATTCAGTTATGTAGTTGGGAAAAAGTTCTGTTAATGTCAAATCTCCAAGCAAACTTTAGTCCGTGCAGACCTTCTCTGGCGTAGGATTTGCTACAGGGTGATGACTTCTACACGCAAGAGATGATCTGTGCACACACACACAAGCAAGTAAATATGTGCATTCTCTGTAATGACCTGATAAAAATCCATTAGAGCAGCTTGATTAAATAAGGCCTAAAGAAAAGAATAACTTACATAAATATGGCTAAACTTCCACAATCTGTAATTTTGTTTAAAATCACAGAAAAACTGATTTCCTTCACCTGTCTCATGTTAAAAATAATATTTAAGCTGAAAGTAAGGTCTAATTTTTATTTATCTTTTTCTTATGCAGACTTGAGGCTGTGGGGGTCTCACAGGGTGTAATTCCAGGGCAAAACCCCTGCCTCGTGCATATGCTCTCAAATCTTGTCTCCTCTGCTGGTAAAACAAGCAGGATTAGCACATGATAAGACCAACAGAGATAGTAATTATACCGGCCATGAGCGAAGTGCAGGACCACGGAATAAATCCCCGAACAATTATTAAAATGGCTCAATGCATTACACAAATTGGAAAGGACTGGGACGTTTTGGGAGGGGCGAAGGGAGGTAAGACACATTATTTAAGTGTTCTTGTAAGCCTTCTAAGATATTAATGTTGCAAAGCTTCTTATGAATATTTAAGAACATAAAATGGAGATACACTTCAGCCCAGCATTACCGCAGAAGCCTGTAATACAGTTGAGTCCACTTAAGAGGGCAATATCTGACATCCGTGACAGATTTAAACATGATAAGGCAAGGGTGGTGTTTGTAGCTGAAAAGTCCGTGCAAACTCGTTAAATATTGCTGCATGTGGATCTGTTATAGTTATTTTAAGTACTGATAATAAGCATTTATTTAATTTCCTTAAAGATGCAGCTTTGCCTTCAGACCTCTATACTTTGGGAAGAATTTAAAAAAAATTAATTTATGAATTATTTGAAGTTTTCTGGAGAAAGGAACAGTAACTTAATATTAAGAAGGAAATGACCTTTATTTCTCACTCTTTAAGCAGGTGCTTGGGAGATATTCCCTAAAGTTGGTACCTGACACAAATTAGTTTGTTTGTTTTCTGATTTCAACAAAACTTTTAATGGGAAATGATTTTTCTTGGTTAAAAGAGTTGAGTGTATAAATGTTTTCTTCAAAGGTGATTCAAAGTTTGTAAAACATAAGGCAAAAGCTATTGACCTCAGACATGATTTTTTTCCTCTGTTCTTAATGAAAATATTTTAATTAATCAAATTTATGTTCTGATTAATTTTCTTCCCATTTAGATAGTATCTTCCCTGAGAGGAAAAAACATTTTCCTAACTAACTGTGCTATTCATTGTGTCTATTCACAGCCTCTAATTCTCTGTGTCCAAAATAGCCACCAGGACATGCCTGTTCTTAGAAACTGATGAAAAGTTTTGTGACTATGGAGATTTTTATATTCCCTCCAGCAAAAGTGATTCTAACTGTCCAAGGAGAACTGAATAACTTTATTTTTAATGCACAACAATGTCAAAACAAAACTAGAGGACTGAAATCAGAAGTGTCCCCTGAAAAAGAGCAAGAAGACCAATAAAGCTGTTGTATTTTACAGAAACTTGACTGTAAGAGAGCTTTATAAACAGCAGATGGCTCCCATATAGAAGAGGCTGAGCAATCTGAGCAAACAATAATCAACATAAAAAAGCAAAGCTGGTTTTGACACTCAGGGAAATTTAAGACACTGAAATTAAAAGATATATTGGAACATACTGTAAAGGAAGAAAGAAACATCTCTTTATCGGTCATTTGTATCTTGGTAGTTTGTCGGGTTGACATGAATATTTAAATGGTGACAATCTCCTTGGTGTTGGACCATGTCNTCTCTGTGTCCAAAATAGCCACCAGGACATGCCTGTTCTTAGAAACTGATGAAAAGTTTTGTGACTATGGAGATTTTTATATTCCCTCCAGCAAAAGTGATTCTAACTGTCCAAGGAGAACTGAATAACTTTATTTTTAATGCACAACAATGTCAAAACAAAACTAGAGGACTGAAATCAGAAGTGTCCCCTGAAAAAGAGCAAGAAGACCAATAAAGCTGTTGTATTTTACAGAAACTTGACTGTAAGAGAGCTTTATAAACAGCAGATGGCTCCCATATAGAAGAGGCTGAGCAATCTGAGCAAACAATAATCAACATAAAAAAGCAAAGCTGGTTTTGACACTCAGGGAAATTTAAGACACTGAAATTAAAAGATATATTGGAACATACTGTAAAGGAAGAAAGAAACATCTCTTTATCGGTCATTTGTATCTTGGTAGTTTGTCGGGTTGACATGAATATTTAAATGGTGACAATCTCCTTGGTGTTGGACCATGTCTGATACCTGAACAGGTATGGGATCTCAGCATCCTGTTTTTATTTTCTATGACCTGTACCTTTAAAGAAGAGAGATGATTACTAAGGAGTTGTGGCTTAGGACACCTTTGGTACTCCCGGGATACAGATGTGTGGATCAGGTCTCTCATGGATGGCTACTCCAGTCATGGACACTTTCGTCTCTGCAAAGTGTGAATTTCACCCTGTAGAAGGGCACGGATAATGGAAGTAATTTTCTTCAGTATTAAATATCTCAGTGAGAATGGGATATGAAAGTAGGTAGTTTGGTTCACATTTTGCCCTTAAAGAAGGATGGAAAGTCTGGAAATTAGAGTCACAGAATCATAGAATGCTTTGAGTTGGAAGGAACCACAAACCCATCCAGTCCCACCTCCTGCTATGGGCAGGGACCCCTCCCACTGGATCAGGGGGCTCCAAGCCCCATCCAATCCGGCGTTGAACACCTCCAGGGATGGGGCAGCCACCACTGCTCTGGGCACCCTGGGCCAGGGCCTCCCCACCCTCACAGCAAAAAACTTCTTCCTAAGATCTAACCTGAATCTTCCCTCTTTCAGCTTAAAGCCGTCCCCCCTTGTCCTATCAGTTCATCTTGGTTTTTCTCAGTGGTTTGCTCCTGTACAAACCCATTCAGCTACTGACTAGAAATATCTTAATGGCTTCTATGTATTGAAATTTTCCAGTATTTTCCTAAGGATCCAAGCAAATTCCAAGCATCAGCGGGGACATAGCACGCACAATTATTGTACACACAAAGTGAGAAAGGGCTGAGCTAGTTTCAGAGTGCTCTGGTTCCCACATATTAACTGCAAGATTTCCAGCACATGGATTTTTATGGCACTTATCAAAATGATGCATAGACAAAGAAATAAAATATAATTAAGGAAGGCAGAGATGGCAGGGAGGAGGAATGGCAGAACCGAGAAGGGAATGGGACAGAGATGTTGCTTCTCCCCTTTCCAGGCTAACCTCCTGCAGAGATGTGTAATGAAGCAGTTTCAGGATTGTATCCCAAGTGGACTCCAATTTTTCCAGGGTTTGCTGTGGATTGTACGTGATCCTTTCCTTCATGCTTAGATGCATGCGTCTATTAGAACAGCCTCTGTGCTTTTGGATGGAGGATTTATTTTCCCAACAGAGAAAAAAAGTAGTGTTTTGTAACCAGCAAAGCACCAACAAAGCCTTCTCCTTTGCTCTGTCAGCCGGCTGCTTTCACTCAAGGTGTGACCCACTCCTTGAGTGACCACTTTGAAGCTTGGTCTCTTCCAGCTTTATTATCAGGCCAAAAGCTGGAAATTATAATGAACAAAACGGATGTGTGATTGCTGTTCCCTTCTTTTAAGCTTTTGTTCGGTTCAGTAGGAGCAGAGTTAAATTTTGTAGGACTGAAATAAATGAGATGGAAGGTCACAGAGCTAAGTGTTTTCCACAGCCTCCTACCCTGCATTGCTCCATTTCACTGTGTGTCTAGGACATTTCTTTCCTGTTTTAGCTCCTGTTTTGACTTCTTCAGTTTGTGCCACTGGGGAGCAATAAGAATCTATATTTTGTAGCTGCCTTCTTGGAGAAATAATAAAATTTCCCTCAAAACGTAGGGTGTATTCCAAGCGTAGACTACAGGGATAGCTCAAGCAAATTAAAATTCTTGTGTCCATACTTTTCTTTTATTAAAACATTCTGTAGGGTAGAAAAATTTCATATTTGACTTTTTTCCTTAAGGCTGCCAGAGACTATCAGATATTTTTACCTTCTGTTTCCCAGAGCTTTAAGTATTTTCTGTGAATACCAAGGTAACAATGCATGAAAATTATTTTACTTTATGTCTTGAGTCAACTACAAGCAGAAGTCTTGGAGGTGATAGTAAGAAGACCGAATTAAGCCATCATATATAACTACATTTATTAAGAACAGGCATTTCTTCATGTTTTTTGTAGGAGGGGTACTTCTTGGCCAGGTCCTGGACTGCAATTGGAGGCTGCTGGTGAGGTTGGAGGTGCGAAGTATTTCTTTGCAAAGCAATATGCCATAACCACCAGATACTCAAGAGTCAGCCTGTAGGCTGCTGAAAAATATGATGGCTTTTTACTGAAACACATGTACAGTTTGAAATCTATTTATGTCTGGAAGTCAAACATCCTTTCTCCTGGTCAGGTACTGTATAGGTCAAACCAGAGGTGAGATCATGCCCAAATAAAGACCTCTACCCATAGACCTGGGTGTCTACACTGCCATTGCAGTTAATATAATAATTGCAGTATGTGACATGAATTACTCTCCATGTGGTCTCGTGGCCTGTAATTGGAGCCTGGATACCTAGCTAAGATGTAGACATACAGGTACCTGAATCTGAGCAACTTGATCTGAAGATGACTCCAGAGTCATGTGTCTGCTGTTTCAATTCCTTGATATACAGGGTTTCTTTGAGAAAAAAAATGATTTTCAGCTTTTACTGATTCCATAGCTTTTATTTAGTGACAAACAAGAGCTAAAGAGAAGGACTCAGGGAATTAATTTGTACAAAGTATTTGTTTATAGTCCACTGTAAGACGAATCATCACAGGTTGGTACTAAAGGAGACTACTCTAAGGCAAATGAATTGATCTCACTTCTACTGCCATCCTAGGCATTTCTTAAACCTTTGATCAGACAAAGACAGTAGGTTTTTGTTGTGATAACCAGATAACTTGTTGGCTTGTCTAATGGTCTTTGAAACGGGGTTAGTTAATCTTTCCCATTGTCGCTGTGTATTGAAACCTGTTGACAGAGGAATTAGGGAACTGAGTATCTGTTTTTATGAAGGATTAGCATAAAAACCTCCTTTTCAGACTGAAGCATCTCCTGCTTTGAATAACAAAACTAAACAGTATTGGAGCTGTGAACTGTCACGGAAAACACCTCTGGAGTGCAGCCTTACAACCATTGCATCATGAATTCCTATACTATGCTTTGTTCACACTATACCAGGACATTCCATGTCTAGGGTTTGGAGCTCAACTCATTTACTCATTCCGAGTTTTCCCAGTTGCAAATTAGTTGTGATTTATTTTCCAGGTTGATTATCCTCACGATATTGCCTTGGTGTCTGATCCAAGCCACGCTGAAGTAAATGGGGTTCTTTCCATGGACTTTAATAGATTTTGGATGAGGCCTTAGCTGTCTCTGTAGTTATCAGGAGAGGTACAAGTTGTGCATAGAAGTGCAGGTGTTTGTGCTGCTGGGAGGAAGACCTTACACTGTATTTAATGTTCCTTAATTAATTGAGCCCTGAGGTATAGCGTGGGCTTACATTCCCAGAAATTGCATTAGGGTAACACAGCACCTTCCATTTGCAGCAATCCAAATACAATATTAAAGTTTTATGTTTATTGAATAGGGTCCAGGAATCCACATGCAGGAACATTTCACCTTCTGCTGGAATGCAGCCACTTCTGGAGTAAAACATGGCAATCATTTCACTAGGACAGACAAGCTACAAGAAACAAAATGTGTTAAATTCCAGTGGAAGCATTAGTTTCCTGATGTGAGAAGTCTGTAAGGGACTGGTGTAATGACCTTACCCAATGTATTTTGCCAACGCCTTGACCTTGCTGAAGTAACCTTGTGAGATCTTTGTGCAGCTACCACGCCACACGGTTGGTCCTGGAAGCCACACTTCCAACAGCAGAGAATCTCCACATTGAGTTGGTAAACAGGCTGGTTGCTGGCACACCTGAAATTAGATAGGCAAGACTAACGTGACGGTGCTTTCAGAGGAGGGACAGTTTATTTACGTGATAGGTGACTTAATTTGGTTGGGTGAATCTGCCTCTGAATTTACCTCTTTCTTTTTGCTGACTGCAAAGGAGCCCAGCTGACTGGTCTGACCTGAAACACCATTCAGGTGTGAAAGGGACTTAAATCCCAGTTTCAGCAAATGAAGCCTCATGGGAAGCCAGCCTCAAGCTCCTTTGGCACCACCAGCTCTGATGTGCGCTGCCAGAGTGTCAAAGGGTTTGTGAAACGGTCTTGAAACTGAGAGTGGGAGAAGAGGTTTGGCTTTCAACAGCTGTAGAGAAATCCGCATTTTAAAAAAGAAGAGGCATTTCCTGCAGTCTTCAAAATCAGTCTTCTAAAGAAATGATGGTGGCATAAGATGGCAGGCAGTGCGAGGACGAGGACAACGGGGCAAGGAGTGCTGGGCATGGGATGGTGGGTGGCTGAGAGCACAGCTGGAAACTGTGCAGACAAACTGCTAGAGCAAAGCCCTCTGAAGGAGGAGTTTAGGGTCTCAGGGAAGCAGGGAGACCACAGACCAAGGGTTGCAGAGGAGTTAGTGGCATGGACGAGGGACTCATCAGTGTAGTCAGCTGTTCTGTGACCCGTGAGCACAAGCAAACCAGGCATTACCGAGACAAGTGGGAACAAGGTAAGTTTTTTTTGAGGCTGGCAACTTTGTCAGGAGGAGCGCAGCCCTCTTGGAGAGGTTCTGCAGATGTGAATGGGTGCATTGATGGGGAAGAGCTCAGAGCACCATGTTATTGGGGTTGTGCAAATTTGTATTAGAAGATCTCTTAATCGGAATATAAATGTCCTTCCCTGTGCAGAACAACCCAGCCATCCCTGCTCAGTGATATTTATTGCAAAGTCAGTAAGTCATTAGGTGGCGGAGTTCGGATTTCCAAGTGCATGTTCGGTATAGACAAGTCAATATGTTTTTGTTTTTTTTCTTAATTTAACTTCTTGATTGACTTATTATGTACATTGGCACTTTTAAGAGCTTCAAATAAAACACAGTGAGAGTTCAGAACAAATGTAAATGGCCTAAAAGAAAAGGAAAAAAATCCTATAATCTTTTTTAATGGCTATAAAACGTGGGAAGGATATATCATAAGCTCCCCGCATGGGGTCCTTGTCTGCGTTCAATCCAGTATTGTAATTTAGACATGACTTTTTATTTAATTTCTGACTGAGAAAGGGAAATTAGAAAACAACATTATCTCAGCTGCTCCGTTATAATGAACAATATTTCACAGTGCCAGTATAAGTTACCTTAAGAACTTATTTTATGAGACAAACATTGGCTGAATTCCATGAACAATTGGGTTTTCTGATGTCTTTTGTCTGCTAAAAGCCCAAACTTAAGTAAGATTTTCAGTTATAAATAAACCTGTCAATATGGAGATATACATGTTACATATGTGTAATGTGGACCACTGCAGTTATGGAACTGATGGTAGTGGGCTCTAGATTAAAATCAGGGTGTTATTTCCTGATGAAATGGAAATAGAGGCTGTTTTGTTCATGTTAGGCATAAGTTTCTCATGTTTTCTTCTAGGATTTGTGCCTGTGTGTTTCTCCAGTACAGGTAGGTACTCAATAGTATAGGTAAATATAATAATAATAGTAAAGCGCCGTCTTACTAGTTTGGTTTTTATACACATGTAGACTGAAAAAAAAACCCACCCCAAAATCAGGACTCATAGTGTTGGAAAAGACAGAGAGAGGTCTGTTGACTTAATGGGATGTAGAGGTATGAGTGCCTCAGAACAACTCAGGCAGTGGTCAGAGCAAATCTGCTCATAACAAACTCCTCCAAATATTTCCAAGGACACCAGCTCCAGGCTGGGAAGCTGATTCAGATGAGCAACCAGCTCTGTTTGCTTGTTTCCAGACAGTAAAAACCCCAACCTTCTCTGTTTTGCCGCAGCGTAAACATAGACCGTGGATATAAAATATTGACTTTAGTAGTTTTTCCTATGGGGAAATCCTAGATGGGGATTATGCAGCTGAACATTTATTTAGCTGTAAATAACACATTCTAAAGTTAATCTCCATATCTGTTTTATCAATTTTTTTAAGTCGTAGAGATTTACCCAGTCTGTAATTAACCTTTTTGCGTGGTGAAATGCAGGATTGTCTCTTTCCCCCAGCCACTAAATACATAATGTTCTGATAAATATTTAAGCAGTAATGAGGGACGTAATGCACAGTAATCCATTAGTGCCACATTCTGGGGGGGTGGCATGGTGCTAAAATGAATGCCATAAGTGCTAAGATCCCAGACTGAGCCTGCTGACCGCTGTGGGATTTGGGTTTGAGCTGTGCTATACATTGGGAAATCCATTTGAAGGTGCCGACGTGCTCTACTTGCCTGTCAAGAAAGGCTTCTTTAAAACAAAAAAAGACAAACAAACAAACCTCAACAACACCAAATCCAGCCATCTCTGTGAACGGTGCAGCCAAACATTGCCCAAGCAAAAGGCTACCAAAGGCCACGAGTGGAAAAGCAAAGCCTGAATGAGTGATGTGCTAAAGGTGTTGGTGGTGGTAGTACCACTGCTGGTCCCACTAACATCTAAAACCAGGCTAAACAAGGGTCTGTGAGAACCTTCTCACTTTGGGTTGGTCTAGTACCTTTTCCTGTGTTTTCCCTCGTTATTTCCTGCTCATTAGACCTTACTATCGGATTACAATTTTGTCTGTGATAGATGCCTGCATCACAGCAGTCTCCTAAAGAGGCAAATGCAGCACTAGGCAAGGTTTTGGTGCTGACATTTCTTTTCAAACAGAGTCTTGATTCCCAGCACGGGCGATGAAAGGTAAGGTTTGGTACCAGACTCTTTGTGTTTCGGGGAGCAGCTGCAGCCAAAATGCGTGTGCTCGCTTCCATGCAGAAAAACAGCAATTCTCTCATCCATGCACAGCAAGCAACGGTAAGTGGCTCTGAAGAGACATCCCGCTGGGATATATGGCTGAGCAGGATGGTGACTTAGTGCCTTGGCAGAAACCAACGGGAGTTTGTAGAAATCAGCAATGTTTCTTCGAGGTCATGGAAAAGGGAATTTTCTGGAGTATCTGTGAATTTGCACCTGGACCAATAAACTCCTTTTTTTTTTTTTTTTTTTTAAATTGTTATTCATTTTACACCTCAATAAAGCTTAATTATAAGTAAGCAGTAAGGAAACCAGGAGACATGTTCCAATAATATTGCACTTCTCCGAATCATTCCTGTGGGGCTCTGGCAGTTTTGTTACCACAAAGCAGAATAAAACAAATTAAGAAAACTATTCAAAATTCATTTAAAAACATCATCCGAGGAGCATCATAATAAAAGCACAATGAAAGAGACAAGCTCACTTGGCTAATTTCCTTCATGTGCTGTGCATGTTTATAGTGTGTCTCTTAGTATGTTTTAATTAGCATCACAATCATCAACTGGTAACTAACAGCACATATGGTTCAGGTTGGGAGATTCAGGCCATCTACTTGGAGCACAGAAGGGGCTCAGATCCTGATCTTGACTTTGTGGATGGACAGATCAACAGATCCCACTGTCAAAGCATAGCTGTAAAGCCCCAAGTCTTGGCCAGCGAGAACGGACTTGAGTAAGGGACCAACTCTCAGACTCCCCAGCCTTGCATCCGACTTCTCCCTTCCTGCTCAGTGTGGGACTTCGGTGAGGCAGACGTTTGTATTGATCACATAACTCACTGCCAGCCTAAAACCTGCTTTCTTTTGTTCCTTGTGAATGTAACCAGCAGTGCTGTCTTCTCTCAGCTGCCTTGTCCGTGATTTTAGCACCGGCACCTGGGGTGGACTATTTCACCAGGTTTGTCAAGCTGTGAGCTAGGAACTGCCTCCAAAAGCATTGAAGGAGACAAGACTATGGTGGACTTAGTGACCTTGAAAGTTCTTAGGGTACCACTGACTCTGATTTCAGGCTCTGTCTCTATTTGGAAAAACACCCCTTCACCAGGCCTTCTGCACAAAAGCACACTCGTGGGTTTCTCCCTTGGCATCCCCATTTAATAGGATTTTCCATGCTTGAGCAGCTTCGTTTTCAGCCTCTGGAGTAGTGGATGCTGCTGTGCAATAGAGACTCACAGCTTTTTGTAGCTGTCCTATTGGTCTTGAGGTTTGTACCCTTGAAACAGTGATCTTTGCATCTAGAAAAATAGGAGCCCGTCAATCTCAGCAGGTTAATAGAGAAGGAAAAAATCTGAACATGTTTCCCTCATGAAATACTTTCACCTAAATGTCTGGCCCAGCCACATTCTGTTATTATTGGACTATCTTGTCTAATTCACTTTTTTTTCCTTAAAAAAGACATTTCACTTCCCCTTAAGAATACGTTATAAACTACTGCACTTTAGCAATGTGATAGTTCATAACAGAATCAAGAGGAGCATGAATTATATCAGAACTACATTACTAATGTGTAATCTGCAGCATTGGTTAATTTGTTTTGATATTAAATTTTTAATAGGAAATATAATTTGATTGCATTTTAAAAATAAAAACTGATTTTCTGTATTATAGAAAAATATTATGAATAATAAGCAAAAAGAGGCTAATATAGCTAACATTTCTATTAACAAAATAAATACGTTTCATACGCTCTTTGTGTACTAATTCAAGCCTTCTGATGCCAGTTTGAGCTGATTTAACATAAACTACAGCCTTGTTCCTTTGATCTGCCTTTTGCAATATTGCTAACATTAACTTGAGGATGAAATCAAAGTTTTGCAGATCCTTACTCAGGTCCTTACATGCCAGCCATAACTCAGTAATTAGCAGCACTAGCACCTTCACTGCACTCACAACACACCAGCAGGGTCTGATCTGTATTTACATATGTTTTCCAGCTGGACTCAGAATAACTAAAGAACCCAACTGTGCCAGCGATGAGCCTTCCACCTCTGAAATCAGTGTAGGTGGCTCATGCTGGTGGCAATGTGGTGATGGACGTGATGTTGGGATTATAGCGGGAAGGCAGCATCTCCAGAAAGGCACAACACTAAGAATGATGAGTGCAACGGGATGATGTGACAAGAGCAACCACACTGGGTCAAATGAAATGTCCATCCAGTCTGTCTTCAGCAACAGTCTTCCGTTGGACCAGGGGGAGTGGGTAAGAGTGAGTACCCTTTGGCTGGTGCTTTCCAGCTTCCAACCACTGCCTGTGCTGGGTGATTTTCCACATTTAGTGGACTTCCCTAACATGCTGGAGCTGTGGCTCCAGAGGGTAAACTGTTGCTGTGATGTGTTGATCCTTTTAATGAGCTGCTTTGCCCCTCATAGCTCTGTCCTTATGCTGTGTGACCTGGTTTACAGTGGTTAAAGACCTCAGAACTCTTCCATTAAAGTATGTGAGCTTAAAGTAATGTAAGGGTAAAAGCTGACCCACACTGAACAGCTGAAGGTGCATGATCTATCCAGCTTAGTGGAAAGATATAGGGGTGAATTGATGAGAGACCGTATTTCCTTCCTGGGTATCTTGGTGGGTACCAAATGACTCCTCAATTTAGCGGGGAAAGATGTAACAAAAACCAAGGACTCCGGACTACAGCTGTAAGTTATCAAATTGGAAACAAAATATAATTTTTTCTCGATGAGGATAATTAACCATGGATAATAATAACCAGAAGAAGAAGTAGATATCTGTCTTCCTGATAGCGTAAACTCCATCCCCCAGCCCTCTTCATCGGAAGAAATACTTTAAAGCACAAGGTACTGGATGTAGATGTGGATGACTGGCACAATGAGTTAAGATATTTATTACACTAGATATCTAAAAGTCCCTTCAGATTTCAGAAATATCACTATTGTGCAGGATCATCATGTCCAGGATCTCTGGCTGGGTAACTGCATTTTACCTGCCTCCTCCAATTTCATTTACATGTCAGCTGCATCATGTCCCTTGGCTACAGAGAGATCCTACCTAGGATGGCTCATATTAATTGCAACTTTCCTTATTCTAGTTGAAATGAGGAGATGTTTCCAAGCAGGTGACCGCAGAGTTTCACTCCAGAGGCAGAATAGGGTATTGTTTGCACGATTCATCGCTTTTGGAAAGGAGGCAAGATGATGGGATTGGATGTAGTAAAGGGAGAAAAGTATTAGTGGAGCAGTCAATGAATGCATATCTGATCAAACTACCGTATCTTTAATATTTAGAATGGTTTTGGTTGGAAAAGACTTTCAAGTTCATTGAGTCCAACCATTGATTCAGCCCTGCTAAGTCCACCTCTAGACCATGTCCCCAGGTGTGACGTCTACACTAAACACCTCCAACGATGGTGATGCAACCTCCTCCCTGGACAGCCTCTGCCAGTGCCTGGCAACACTTTCTGTAAAGAAATTCCTCCTAATATCCAACTTAAATCTTCCCTGGCACACCTTGAGTGCCATCTCACTGCCTACCAGGGAGAAGAGACTAACCTCTATTTCTTAGTATTATTGGTATCATTTATAATAACCACCACAGCTACACAGTAAGTCCTTTCATGTCATTAGCCGTAGAAAAAGGGATCATCTTGGTACTACAGGGAAAGGGAGAAAACTGCAAGTTAGAGGGACAAATGATGAACAAATACAGAAGTTTTCCAGGAGAATATTTCTTCTCATCTTCAACTCTTCCTGCTCTGTTTCACTGCTGGTGCACCTTCCAAATTGGCAGGGACCTGTTCCTACGGTTATGATAAAATCTCTGAATATCTGTGTAACTTCAAACACGATTGTGTAAGTAAGGAATAAACAGATTCAGATCTAACAGGGGATCTGATTTAGCTTGACAAGTTCTAAGTCCTGTTGAAGAATCAAGGATAATTAACTCCTTATTCAGGTGTCACTACTCAAAAAAAATGCATATATATTTGTCCAGCTGTAAAATGGATGTTGATTTTGGTTTTACTAGTCATGGAGTTGTGTTGTCTGATTCTGATTTCTTTCTCTGTGATATTTTCCATTCTTTCCTGTCTCAGCACTGTTCATCTTCCAGTTCTCATTGCTCTTTATCTCTCGGACCTTGATGACCAAAGGGGAGAAAAGGGTTTGGCACCTCACTCATCCTGGATAGAGGAGCTCATGGAGAAAGACAATAGCATTGTTGAGTGGACAGCAGAGGGACGGATATTTTATTAAGCAGCTTAAATCCTGTATCAATAGTTTGAATTTCTATACCTCACAGAGATGCTTTAAATTTTGTGAAGTGTGAGACTAATCCTGTCAAATCAAAAGCAATAAATTTAAACTTATATATTAATGGAGAAGAAAATATTATATCTTTGTTCATCTTTGTTGTACAGAATCAACCGTACTCTGTGTAAAACATGGAAGAAAAGAAGGCTCAAGCCCACAGGACTTCTCCAGAGAAGTCAATGAGAATGGGAGGTCATGGAATCATAGAACCATTTTCTTGGAAAAGACCTTTGAGATCATCCAGTCCAACTGTACCTGTCCACTGCTAAACCAGGTCCCTGAGCACCTCATCCACCCATCTTTTAAACACCTCCAATGATGGAGACTCCACCACCTCTCTGAGCAGCCTCTGCCAGGCCCTGAGAACCCTTTCAGTGAAGAAATTTTTCCTAATGACCAGTCTAAACCTCCCCTGGGGCAACTTGAAGCCATTTCCTCTCATCCTTTCACTTGTAACTTGGGAGAAGAGACCAACACTCACCTTGCTACAGCCTCCTTGGTGGCAATCTGATTGCTCTGTTTCTAAGAAGTGTATTGTGGAAGGCAATACTGAATAAATTAGGTGTTTGAATAAGTTTTCCATATCACAGGTATCTAGCACCATCCAAGGTGTCTTATTGTGCCAGTCATCCGTGTTGGTCTGACAGACGCAACGCAGGAGCAAGAGTCAAGGTGTAAGCTGGATATTCAGGTCTGCCCAAATTGGGCTATGAATAGACAAATGAATGGTCTTTTTGCAGTTTTGCAGTCTTGAAAAGAGACAACAGAAGGAGAATTTGACAGAGACATGCACATTCCTGAAAGACAAAAGGAAAAGGAATAGGAAATAGGTATTGAATATGCCCCGAAGCTGATGGATGCCTCATCCCTGGATCCTGGCATCCACCTGGCTGGATGGGGCTTTAAGTAACCTGGTCCAGTACAAGGTATTCCTGCCCATGACAGACGGATTGGACCTGGATTATCTTTAAGGTCCCTTCCAACCTAAGCCATTCTATGGTTCTATGATTTCTTTCTTGGAAAAAATTTCGCCTCTACCAGGCAGGAGGTTTAAAAGAAGTAGAGAGAGTTATTTCACATATTGCAAGGAAATGTTTTAGAAGCCAAGGGCTATAAATGGGTTAAGAAAGTAATTAAATGAATGCATGAAAGGATTCCTCCAGGACTNCTCACTCATCCTGGATAGAGGAGCTCATGGAGAAAGACAATAGCATTGTTGAGTGGACAGCAGAGGGACGGATATTTTATTAAGCAGCTTAAATCCTGTATCAATAGTTTGAATTTCTATACCTCACAGAGATGCTTTAAATTTTGTGAAGTGTGAGACTAATCCTGTCAAATCAAAAGCAATAAATTTAAACTTATATATTAATGGAGAAGAAAATATTATATCTTTGTTCATCTTTGTTGTACAGAATCAACCGTACTCTGTGTAAAACATGGAAGAAAAGAAGGCTCAAGCCCACAGGACTTCTCCAGAGAAGTCAATGAGAATGGGAGGTCATGGAATCATAGAACCATTTTCTTGGAAAAGACCTTTGAGATCATCCAGTCCAACTGTACCTGTCCACTGCTAAACCAGGTCCCTGAGCACCTCATCCACCCATCTTTTAAACACCTCCAATGATGGAGACTCCACCACCTCTCTGAGCAGCCTCTGCCAGGCCCTGAGAACCCTTTCAGTGAAGAAATTTTTCCTAATGACCAGTCTAAACCTCCCCTGGGGCAACTTGAAGCCATTTCCTCTCATCCTTTCACTTGTAACTTGGGAGAAGAGACCAACACTCACCTTGCTACAGCCTCCTTGGTGGCAATCTGATTGCTCTGTTTCTAAGAAGTGTATTGTGGAAGGCAATACTGAATAAATTAGGTGTTTGAATAAGTTTTCCATATCACAGGTATCTAGCACCATCCAAGGTGTCTTATTGTGCCAGTCATCCGTGTTGGTCTGACAGACGCAACGCAGGAGCAAGAGTCAAGGTGTAAGCTGGATATTCAGGTCTGCCCAAATTGGGCTATGAATAGACAAATGAATGGTCTTTTTGCAGTTTTGCAGTCTTGAAAAGAGACAACAGAAGGAGAATTTGACAGAGACATGCACATTCCTGAAAGACAAAAGGAAAAGGAATAGGAAATAGGTATTGAATATGCCCCGAAGCTGATGGATGCCTCATCCCTGGATCCTGGCATCCACCTGGCTGGATGGGGCTTTAAGTAACCTGGTCCAGTACAAGGTATTCCTGCCCATGACAGACGGATTGGACCTGGATTATCTTTAAGGTCCCTTCCAACCTAAGCCATTCTATGGTTCTATGATTTCTTTCTTGGAAAAAATTTCGCCTCTACCAGGCAGGAGGTTTAAAAGAAGTAGAGAGAGTTATTTCACATATTGCAAGGAAATGTTTTAGAAGCCAAGGGCTATAAATGGGTTAAGAAAGTAATTAAATGAATGCATGAAAGGATTCCTCCAGGACTCTTAAACACTACCTCCACCTCATGATGTGCCTAATCTGTGGATGCCACAACCAGGGAGTTGCATCCCAAAAAGCACCTTCTGAATTCCCCTGTTCTCATCTTATTTTCCCACGCACCTGGGACAGGTTGTCTGCTGTCAGACCCTTCATCAGCCCATGTGGGAGGGCAGAAACGTGCCATGCTGGGATAAGAAGGCTGCAGGGATCTACCTCCCCATGGACTGGAGAAAACATGAATGTGCTTTGCTCTCCATCTTCAGGGTAGCAAAGTGGTCAGAGGTGGTCGTAGTTGCTGGAGTGCAGTTAAATAAGATTTTTCATGTAAGCATCATGAAGAGGAGAGGTAACGAATAGCATGGAGTTACTCAGGGTTGCATCATGATTTTGGTCTCAGGAGCCAAGGTTGCTTCCTGCAGAGCCAACACCCTTAGCCAGTCAGTGCCAGGTAATTTAATGAATTTGTTTCAGCTCAGATGGAAAAAGCACCAAATCCCAAAGGACCAGGCAGCTTCCTCAAAATTCTGCTGTTCTTCTTGAGACACAACTCTTATCCTCTTGGGAAATGCACCTCACACCGGGGAGCAAAGGGCAGCCCACTACCCATTTCTCAGCAAGACTGAGAGGGGCCCCGGAGGCAGCAACGCATTACAGTGTCTTCTTATGTCTCTACACCAGCCATGGGCAAGTGGAGGACAGCCTGTGCCTGGCACATTGCTCCCAGCCTGCTCTTAGCCCCTTGGACTCCGCTGACAGACTTCTTACAGTGCTAGGGCTTTTTAAAGCATAAATTAAGTCTACATCATGCAATTCATCTGTCATTACATTTCCTTTTTTGCCTTTTTTCCTATTAACTTCCAGGTTTTTGTCACCTATGAGTTAAAAATCAGCTATTTCTGCTCTGGCTGCCATATTTTTAGCTCTGTTTTATCTATCTGAAAACCATGTTGTGTTTCTTCTTTTATATACACCATCCTTGCAATAAAGATTGTGGCACTAGAGCTCGCAGAGACTTTATCTCTAGCTGTATCAGCTCCACAGTTGTAAAATCTCCATTCCCTTTTCTTTCCAGCGTCTCAGCTCTATTGAACCACCCTGTTGTTCAAAGGAAAATGAAAAGTGGCTTTTGCCTTTGAGTAGCCCTGGGCTGGTGGGAGCTGCAGGAGGATGAGGAACATCTGGGCTCAGCTTCCAGTGCTGCCGCGGTCCTGCTTTCAAGGCAATGCCGGTTCTCAGTCTCCCAGCTGAAAACAGGGCTGGAAACATGGTCTTTCTCATTGTTCTTGTTCATGTTTAATTTGATGGGATGTTTCCCTGTCAGCACCCAGCACAACATAGCCTTATTTTCACTGGCAGCTGATAAACATCACTGGCATACGGGAACTCGATTATAGGGTGTCTTTTCCAGCCAGCTGAAAGAACTGCCTTGCATTTCACAGTGGATACGGTAGTTCATTTGCAGAAGTATTTGCAAGTCCTTTTGTGAGTGTATGATATCTGATGAGAAAGGCGAGGTGAGGCTAGCAATGAGGCAGGACTTCTGGGATGCTTTGCTGGGCTCCAGCGTTGCCAATATCTGGAGCTGCTTTGTGCTTCCAAGTGGTGTTCCGTGGGCCAGGAGATAATTTCCTTCATGCTTGATGGTGGTGGTCAAATAATGGGGCACTGCACTAGTATTTGTTAAGTAAATCGGATAAAAATAATAAGGCAAAGTTATTCAGAGAAGAAATGAATAAGCCAAAAAGAAAAAGGAACCATAATGGTCACCAAACTGGTGAACTGCTAATGGATTTGGCTGTGAGAAATGGAAGAGGAAAAGGTAATATATCTGATAATACCTGGGTCATCCTCAGAAAACCTGGCAGCAGAACTGATGGCACCAATAGTTTGAAAGTACCTAAAAGTAGTCTGCATTGGGCATGACAGCTTATTTGTTGCATTTATGATGGTGCCTGGTTGAGTTTATCATTGTCTGTACATGCATCTTAACCATGCCAAAGCAATATGTGCAAGCCATGGGAATGTTCCTGAAGGAGACAGGACCAAATTCTTCGCTGTCACCATGGGCTTTATAAATGCATCCATTAGTTTGCAAGCCGGGATAAACTTATTTTCCTCCAATGAGCTGTGTCAGGCCAGCTTGAGAGCTCTACACTGACTCCCTTGTGATGCTTAACCAAGTCAGCCAGGTTTAACTCTATAGGCAGGTTGCAAAGATTAATTTGGATCCAGAGACTGAGTTTAGACAAAAAAACCTGCCTCTGAACTTCGGAGTGCTCTACTTGTCATGACTTAAATGAAAGCCCTGCGCCTGATCAGCCTGGCACCATGGTGAAGTGTGGGTTGGAAGTTGAATGCCTGAACTATTGAGTCTGAGCTTGTTTCTGCTGTGGGTTATTCAGCTGGGCCATACACAGCTTGATGGATTCAATTGCAGATCTGGGCTGTGATCACATTTGCCTGTGTCAGCTTCAAGCTGAGCTGCAAGTTCAGTGAAAGGAAAATAATTCAGAGTGAGAGTCCGGCTAGGCTGTGGAGATCCTCCAGCTAAGCCAAAAGTTCCCCTCTTTGAAGGTGAAAACTTCTTGCTACCAGTAAGTTCCATAGGGAACCACATTGGAAATAAATAGGTGCAGGCAGGCTGAGCTATAGCAAGAAACAAATCTACGCTGAAAATCTGCACCAAGTATTAAGCATTTTATGCAGAAACCTATGGCTCCTTTGAAAGAGGTTGCACCACATCTTAGAAGGAAAAGGTGCCACATCCCGGGACTCAAGCAGGACAGCCAGAGGCTGAAAGGTGCTACAGAAGGAAAACACATCTTGACTCTCTTCAAAGCAGGCTGCAAATTGAAGTCCCGTGCCCAAGCCTGTTGCAGGGCTCTATGCACACTCTGCGATGACCACCATTTTGCTTTACCTTGTATCACATGCCTTGTCAGAGTATTTAACGTTTAGGTCCTTCTGAGGCAAAAGCTGTGATAATGCTTTTTAAAAAAATATATATTTTATCTCCCAAACCATGCAATTTTTGCAAGGACAACCACTTTACAGCACTCAGACCCCTGACAAGGTGAGAAGGAGCATACAACATTAAGTTCACCAAGATGCGCTCAGTACAATTTTAGCTCAGAGCTTGAATTTCCTTCGGTACCTGCCTCACAGGTCTTCCTTCTCTGTAGCTTCCCTTAGTAAAAATCATAGCGTTTTTACATCTTGCACAAGGCAAAATAACACAGTAACCAGTCACTCCCCTTTGTTCCTACTGCAGAAATCACTCGGTGAAATTTCCTGGCCTGTGATATAATGGAGGTCAGAGTGGAGCAAAATATGCCTTCCTGGACTCGAAACCTATGAATAATATTTTCCCTTTGAGACTCCAGACAGGATACAGTAGGGAAAGCCTCCATCACACCTGGGTTATAGACTCAGACTGAGTGCAGGTTGGATAAAACCGTCCCACCTGGATTCTGTGCAATTCCCTCTGTCTGTCTGTGCCTCCATCCCAGCCCCATGGGGCAGGAGCATCATAGTACTGCAACAGCAAAGCCACTGTGAGCGGGGATGGCGTCTCGCATGTCTGTTCTTGCTCGCTGATTTAGTATTCAGAATTTAGAATTTATTGAGGATTCTTCCTTTGTCACATCATCTATCAGAGACAGACACCACCGAGATGGAAGGGGAAAAAAAAAATTAAAAACCTGTTTATTGCTCAACTTGCTCTAGGCATGTTTTAGTTTATTGTTCAGCTTGGTTCATTTCAGTGTTTCAATTTGAACGGTTCGCTTAGTTGCTGTGGCTAAAAAAAAATAAATTAAGAAAACCATAAGAAAACCTATTTAAAAAAAAAAAAAGAGGCAGCAGCAAAAGTTGAGATTTGTGGAGCCCCACAGCACCTCACAATGTCAGAGGTGTCAGCGGATAATTTAAGGGCACAATCCCGCACAGCCAGTAAAGACATGCTCCCAATTGCCTATTCTGCGCGTGTTCGCCCATCGAGTTGCTATTGGCACCCCTGGGAGGAGCTCCCTGTGCCAGCGAAAGCACACACGAGAGACCCGCATTGCAGATACCCTGCCCAGCCCTGCCATGGTGTGCTGCCACGCCAGGGCTGCCATGCATTCAGCGTTCATTGCGGAGACCTTTGCTGGGGTGGGCAAGGACTCAACCATTGCTGTTCACTTTTCCCAAGCTCATAAATGGTAAAATTGCTCTTGGTTTACACCAGTGTGAATAGGATCGGTGTACAGGGGGAGTAAAAGGTGGTGGCATCTCCTAGGGTTACCCAACGCCAGCCCTAATTCAGATACAGCCGGTTCCTGAAAATGGCATCATCACCTGCCGCCTCCCTCTAAACACAGCAGTTCTTATTTCAGCAATCCTAATTACGGCTCTGCTGATCCTCCAGACCTTGCCTCAGATATCTCTGCCTCCAGCCTGGGTAGGGGCTTTCCAAAGAAAACAGGATCCAGCTTCTCCACGCAGCTGCTTTTAGCATTTGAAGAAACCTTCTTCTCCAGCAGCAAGTGTACTAATCTCTATGGGAGATAAGTCAATTACAGCAAATTGAGCTATTTCATTTCTGGCTGCAAATGGCTTTCAGTTACACAAGTAGACACATTAATCTAATAACTAATGATCATATATTTTACTAATCATACAACACTGCGTGAGGTATTATATCTAATTATATTTAAGATTAAGACATCTTTATATGTGTATTTTTCCTTGTTGCCAGTCTGGTGCAGATGGATGAAAACAGAAAAAAGAGAGCAGGAATATTTCTCCCTCCCTGTAAGAAACAGAAGGCCCCTTTGAAAACTGGAAAGATAAAGTTTCAGAGAGTACTGGCTGGGGTTGCCTATAGAATAGGAAAAACAGGAAAGAAAACCTGCAATAAAATATGCTGAGATGTTGGCTTTTTTTTTTTTTTTCAAGGGTTGAATCCACACTTTTGCTACTAACAACATTGGTGCAAAAACTTAAATGAAACAGCTCCTGCTGTTCCCACCCTCATAGTCTGTTCTTTGATCCTGCTTACCTGGGAACAGCAACTCCAATGAGATGCAAAAAACCCCACCACTACTTGATGATGGGCTTTTCAAAGAGCTCATGAAGAGACACTTTCAAAGCAGATCATGCAGAAGAAGCTGAGATACCCAGACCAGGAAAGCTGTAGTGCACAGTGTCCTTCCAACGGGCTGAGGACTTTGCTCCAATGGGAAATCTTGGGCTGCCACCTTGCACATATGTGAGTCCATGGCTTATTTTAGTTAGGCTTAGTGCGCTCACATGATGCTTGTGGGGTTGAAGCCTCTGAGAAAGGGCTCATAAAAAAAACCCTCGCCTGGATTTGTAGTCCTGCTGTTTTGCTGTGGGTGTCACCCTTTTTTGCTGCCCACAGCACCGGCTGGGTTCTCCTCAGGTCCCCACCACATGGGGATGGACCACATCCTATGGCCAGGTGCCAGACGGTGCTGCAGGATGGGGTAAAGGCCTACAGCACACAGAGCTCATTTGTGATGTTTCTTCCCACAAAGGGATTTTTTCCACTTTCCCCCAGGAGGGCATAGCTATTTGTTCTGTGTTCAAAACAGCAGAGTCTGGCAGCAATATGGTGTCCTGTGCTTAGACTGCAATACTTCATCTTCCAGATTCAAAGAAGCCCCCAAGAAGACAGGAGCTAGTTATTGACTAAAGTACCTGAAACAAAGATCTCTAATACAATCTCTTAACGCTTACCCTGAAGGATATTAGTATATGCTAAGATCGCTCCCTGAGCTTGCCGAGGCCGTTGGTCAATAAGATAATGTGTCCTAAATGCAGTTATGCAATCACTGGTAAATATTTTTATTCATGCGGGTATTTTTTGCGTCAGTCTAACAGCAATCCATCATATGTGAAGGTCTTGTGGCAGCTGCTGTTAAAATCAATATGTGTTAAGATGCCAGAAAACTGAGCTCATTTTTCTCATCTTTGACATCGTAACTAAAGATCATAATAAGAGATAATGATAATGACATAAGGCAATGATTAGAGATACTCTGTTAAAGGAAAGAAAGGAATCAAGAGAGCAAGGAAAGAAAGGAATCAAGCAAGCAAGAAAAGAAAGCATGGTAAAATAACGGAAAGGGACTTTACACTTTCCCTAGGGGAAAAGTGGAGTTAATTGCTAGGGAGGCATGTATAGAAATTACAATTAATCTACATTTTCTTCACTCCTGCCCTACCATTCTCACACAGATTCCTTATGCCAGCATTACAGTCCTGCATCTCTGCAGCAACCATTGCCAAATCCAGAGTCTGGGCCTTCAAACCCCAATCTGAGCAAGCAGCTGTGCAAATGCAGCGGGTCCGACAGATCACCTGTTTATGGGAAGGGGAAATCCCATCCCTTGTTAGCAGCAGTTGATGTGGAACATGCTCAGCTACAAGGTGCTTTGAGGCTACAGCACAGGTTTTGCAGGATTGTTCCCAGGGCTGAGTCTTCATGCCGTAATCAGCTGTGACCTATTCTACTGCATTTAGTTCTATGATATTTGCACGGAAAACAACACTCAGAAGGAAGTATTCCTCATTTTCAGTGATGTATAGATGCATGCCTGCAGGTATCTATCATATACCTGTCTTCACACACCTGGAGACACTGTGTGTGCAAGAACATACACTGTATGTAAAGCTAGAAATGTCAGGGCTAAATAGCACTTAAATTATGAATGATTAGGAAAGAATTTAAGATGACTGACAATATTTGCCTATTAAATTATAAGTGGCTTTCAGTCTTTGCTCGAGCAAAGCTACTGCACTGCACAGAGGTCAAACAACCTGTAATATAATGAACTGTAATGTAACATAAACCAGCACAGTACAACACATGTATGTAATGCCCCCAAACTGTACCCATGGATACTTATATATGCCATTATATACATGCACCTCTATACATGCACAATCATAGGTTGGACTCGATGATCTCAAAGGTCTCTTCCAACCTTACGGTACTGTGATACTGTGATAAACACAAGCATACATACACATATATGTGCAATGAATTGTTTGTGTGGGAAGAGGTCTACCTGCAGAAGTAGGAAATTAGCTACTTCTGAGGGAAAATTTAACATAAACACATGAGAATATATTTCATCTTTGTGTACAGTATGTGTGTATTTGTGTGTCTCTGAAGAATGCTGGAGAATGATGTAAAATATGAAAGTGTCTCTAATAGATCTCTGTGAATCTTTGATGTCGGTTCTGTTTAAGATATTTATAAACAATCTGGATGAGGGAATTGAGTGCTACCTCAGTCAGTTTTCAGACAACCCCAAGCTGGATGACAGTGTGGATCTGCTGGTAGGCAGGAAGGCTCTGTAGAGGACTCTGGACAGGCTGGATTGATTGTATGAGGTTTAACAAGTCTATGGGCTTGGAGAAGAGTGTCTGGAAAGCTTCCTGGTGGAAAAGGACCTGGAGACACTGGTCAACAGTGGCTGAACACAAGCCAGCAGTGGCCCAGGTGGCCAAGAAGGCCACCAGCGTCCTGGCTTGGCTCAGCCATGGGGTGGCAGCAGGAGCAAGGGAGGGATCTCCACCTCTGCTCAGTGCTGGTGAGGCTGCACCTCTCATCCTGGGTTCAGTTTTGGGCCCCTCACTCCAAGGACATTGAGGGGCTGGAACATGTCCAGAGAAGGGACTGGACCTGGGGAAGGGGTTGAAGGACAGGGATTCTGGAGCGGCTGAGGGCCCTGGGGCTGTTGAGACTGGAGAAGAAGAGGCTGAGGGGAGACCTCATTGCTCTCTGCAGCTCCCGGAGAGGAGGGGGTGGTGAGGTGGGTGCTGGGCTCTGCTCCCAGGTAACAAGGGATGAGATGAGAGGAAATGGCCTCAGATTGTGCCAGGGGGGATTACATTAGACATTAGGAAAAATTTGT